>CM040431.1:80209374-80379374 GCA_022702705.1 Papilionanthe hookeriana x Papilionanthe teres
CTGGCATGAAAATGTGCGGCATGTTGTCGGAGGTTTCCCATTCCATCGAAAGTCTTAATAGATGTTCCATTCTTGGAATGAGCTAAGGCTTCTCGCACCTGCTGTTCTACCATGCTCTTAATATTCTTTTCGGGAATCATGTTCTGTGCAGAATCTTTCTTCAGCTGATCATCTCCGTTAACAGATGTAATCTCGTTTCCTCCGTCTGCAATATGGATGACCTCAGGGGGTATTTCTTTCTGAGGCTGGGCCTGACTCTAGAGAGTGGCTAAGGAGGCAGCCATCTCTTCCATCCTTTTCGCCATCTGGGAAATCGTATCATCTTTTTCTCGAAGCTGTGCTCTCATTAATTATGGCTCCTCTCTTTCTAAAGCTGGCGGGACTCCCTGCGAGGCTGACGATGCTAGTGTTTCAACCGTGTTAATCTCAACATACTATTCATCCATAAATTTTGATGAATCCACGTCGTCCCTTAATTCTTCTCCTCTTTCTCTTGCTAGCTGTCGTATGTCCATTCTTAGTTGCCCTATGGCATCCTCAAGTGGCCTTTTCTGAACGATCTCATGGTCGTTAGGAGATGACTGTTGAACCTCTCTTTCAGGAGTTTCCTTTACTGCGGTACTCTCTTCAGATCTGGGATGTGCAGTGAGACTTCTCTTTCGAGAACATTGTGTTTGTATTGGTTCAGCAGTAATAGGTCGCCACACCATCCTTCTTGTAGCAGAAGGCCTAGGACCGGCTGGTTTGTCGGCGGTGCGTAAGTTGGTGGTGTCCTCCCTAATATGGAGACCCGATACAACAGCAGGTGAGCCTTCCTTGCTAGCTCGTACCTTTTTTTTTAGTCTTTCAGGGACAGTAGTAGGCTCTACTCGAGGACCGAGGCGAGACTTAACCGTCACTCATACCATTCTTCTCAGAATCTCTGAGACAGGACACCCTTCTTTTCTGGCTAATTTCTCGACTACCGCAAGCAATCGGGTGAGCGGTGTAGCCTTGCTTTTCTTCTTTTTACTATCACTGTAATATGCAGGCCGGGTTAACGCAGCGACGATCTTTCTGGCATCTATTTCATCAGATGCAGTAGAGAGAGGGTGGAATCTATTTCTTTCCATTAGTGGTGAGTATTCTGGCAGTTCTTCCTCTTTCTCTTCGGGGATTTCTTCAAGACTGGCAGCTTCAGCTTCCCTGACCTTCTTGATCTTAGCAAACTTCCTATTTTTACTCCTCCTCTGTGTCTGGGTTAAGGGCCTATACTTCGAACCGGGCCCTATCTCGAAAACAGACGGTAACGCAAGTCGAAGTCCGAACCCTCCACGGTGACGTGCTCATAACTGACTTGTACTTCCTTTCCATTCAGTTTGGTAGGAACCGGGGTAGGTACAGTAATGACCAGACCGGTGGGGGTAGAGACGACAGTTCTGGGGGTAGCAGTCAAACTTCTTGTAAACACCAGTGTTCCCTTCAACTGGTGCTCTCTGCAGGGGAGGGAATTCTTGAGCTGACTTCAGGTTAAACTCAATCATACGTTCTTCAGTCTCAGACACTTTGTTCATCAGTGCGAAAAGAGTAACATCAGCAAATTTAAAGTCCGTATTATCATACCCTTGTCCGAAGTGGATGATTGCATCGCTAGGCAGCTTGTCCTGGTAGACAGCTATGTCAAGTCCGTTGGTGAAAGAGAAGATCAGCTTCGGGACAGGCATCTTTTGTAAGGCAAGTTCTGACTATTAGTCTTGAATTATGTTTCCTTCGTCAGGACGAAAAGAAAGAAATCGAAAAGAGTCCGAACACAATTTATTTAAGTTTGATTAAAAAAGAGGTTTTTTTTGTTAGGGGGTTAGTTTATTCGTTAAAAACGAGAGGAGATTAGAGAGGGTAAAGGACACAATCCAGAACTCAGAAAGGAAGGGAAAATCTCATAGGATTTCCCAACCCAAAGGACCGCTCCTAAACTAACACCTATTGGGGGTCTACCTCGCCTCTCCGGAGAGGTATCAAAAGGAGGATTTTGGAACCTCTCTGTCTAGGAGTGTCTAAACAGTGGCTCCAAAATCCGAGAAAAGTCAATCATATTTGTTCAAGATAGAAATGAACAAGATAAGTCAACGGAAGAATGGTAGTTTGATCCACTAGGGGCATAGACTTACTACCAATTTATGGAAGCAAAACCATCAGATCAAAATGGAGAGAGGGACAATCCCCAGCGGAGTCGCCAGAAAGTTTGTCGGCATATTTTTAGGTTGAGAGTCGTATTTTGAAAAGGAGGTCGCCTACAGAAGTTGTTGGTGAATTTTTAATTTAATTTAAATATATAATTTGAAAAGTAGTATTTGATTTTTGAAAATAATTTTATGTTTGAAAATTTTAAGATATGAAATATCAAACCGATCTCACATCCCAAACAGTTTATATAAACGAGCACCGCATCGCAAACCGTGTATCTATTCCGAAGAATAAACACACTGCTTGATGATGGGGCTCGATTAATTAAACTAGAATATTTGTGACATTCGTTTGGTCCGTGAACCAATTTTATAAGCCGACAAATTGCTCTGCTTAATATAAAGGAATTAAGCAGGGTTTCTATTACCTGGGTTCTTAAAGTTCCCTATAAGGGCAAGCCCCTATAGTTAATTACATCTTAAATGACGGGAATCATTTAAGAAAACTTTTGATAATGATCAGTGGTTTTGCTCTCAAGAATTTCAAATTTTAAGGTTTTTAAAGGATTGAGTTTTGGAAATTTTAATAGGGATTAGCTCAAATTCGGAACGGTTTATTTCAAGAATCCAAAGGAAGAGAAGTAGGAGAAGCTGAGGACCCAAGAAGAATCTTGGCAACTTCCCAAAGTATCCTATTGTTTGGCTTTAATTCGGGAGTTTATTTAATGTTGCAATCCTGCCAATTTTAATTAATTAGGACTTATATTAGTATGACATAATCATACAAATAGCCTTGAAGATGTGAGGGTTTATGTCATACCGAACGACTACCGCGGAGTCCTAAGACCGGTTAGGGCTTAATTTGCATAACACGATTATGCAGATGCCTAACGAGAAGTTGAGGATTTATGTCGCACCAGGCAAACTACCTCGAAATCCTATGGCTTGGTTATTTAATTCTAAAAAAGTTTTGCTGAAGTAAACACAAGTTTTGCTGACGAAGATGGCCGTGTTGCCCACTATGCTCCGAGCTCCTTGTTGTTACAGAGGTTTAGTTTTAGAAGATGAAAATCAAGAGATCAGAGAAGTGTTATGGTTTAGAAATCTTAAAGTCCAAATGTCTTTTAGTTATTTGATTAAAATAAATCTTAAAGTTATTTAAACAGAACCGATTAAGATCCCACGGTTCCGTCATCCCGGCACCGTTATTTTCATCGAATTCACTTAGTCCAGATGAATTTGCTAAACTCAACTTAATGAGTTCCACACTTTCATTTAGACCGTGGGAAATCTCATTAGCAACACATGGGTTACATCATCCGAGGTATTCCCGATCATTCAACAAGACGTTTTAATTTAGTTAAAGTTTTTGTTGTTCTGTTTGTGATTAAATTTTGAGTTGTTTTATATTTTGAAATGTTGTGGCGGTGGATTTTATCTTGTAGTGACTTTGAATTTAGTTTTGGTTTCGATTTTGTGGCTATCCTAAAGTTTTTGTTTTTCATGCAACAATCTTGTTTAACATGCAATAAGAGTAAAGCGCAGTGCAATAAAGTAAATTGCAATAACATAAAAAAGCATATCTGGAGAGTCTTCCCGTCATTCCAAGCTACACTTTGAATCACATGTAAAGGCATTCAAACATTTCAACAAATACCTAGGAAAAGACTAAAGGAGTGATTTTGATTGTCTACCAGAATCCTAATCCTATAGCTAGTCACTTCCTATGACGTCTAGGTTCTTGATTTTGGTTAAGGATGATTTTCTTCATCAAATAACAATTAAGTTCAATTGTTCTTCTAAAACATCTCATCATATTGAGAAAGTGCTCGGGATGAATCCTAAACATCTTTTCAATACTTCTGAGATTACTTTGAGTCCAAATGAATTTTATTGCACAGGTGAATTAATCATCCAAGAATTCAATTAAATTTTTCTTCTTGCACAGTGAATTAGGATGTTTGATTATCCTATGAGTGAGGTGACATTTCACTTAACGCTTCATTTAATAGTTATAATAATTTAAAGCTTTCGGAGGCAAGTTAATTTGTTAAAGATTTTTAATGAATTTTATTTAAATTTCATGATTTATCTTGATGTGATTTAATTATGAAATTTTAATCAATGGTTTTAAGTTTAGATAGTGTTTGATTTATTTAAGTTAAACCTTTTATAAATGATATCAATTAATTTAATTTTTACATCATGTTTTAAGGTAAGTTATCTTAAAATTATTTAAAATTTGCAAATTTGATTTAAGTTAGTTTTGAAATGATTCTTAATTAGTTCCAAATATTTTAATTTACTTTTTTTTTATTTAACATTTTAGGTTTTAATCGATTGTTAGATTATTTAATGATGTGGGTTTTAATAAATTAAGAATTATTTATTTTTAATCATTTAATTATTAATTCCACTTATCCTCTTAAGTTTAAGAGTTAATAATTATTAAGTAATTTATTTAGGGATTTTTAAATTAAAGAATTAATATCTTCTTAAGTTATATCCTCATTTTAATAATCCAATCTTAATTAATCTTCCAAAATTTAAATTACTCAATTAATTAATATTTCATTTTTGGGTTTATTAAAGTGATTAATGGGTTTCTACCCTTCAAGTTCCCAAAATGTCAATCATTTAAGAGTAGATTAAAATCAGATATTTTACCCCCATGTTGATTAAACCTAAAGTTTTAATTAGGGGTTAAAATCTTTTAATTACCTTTATGCCCCTTTAGGCTTACTTATTTTATAACTCATTAAATTAAGCTTAAATGAACTTAAAATTTTATGCCACTCCACTCACATGTCAATTAAGACATTAGAGGGGAAAATGTGATTTTTCTGAATTTAATTTATTTATATAATTATTTTTTTAATGGATAATAGGGATTTTCAAAGAAAATTCATCAACATGACCAAGGTAAAATTTCTGTCCTTAAAAAAATTATGGGACATTCCTAATGACCAGAGGACCACTTGGACCAATTTTGGTGATTTTTTAAATTATATTTTATTTATTAGAATTATTTTAAGTTTTGGAGTCTTAATTAATTATAAAATAAAATAAAAATTGAAAAATGGATTTTAAATTTTTCAAAAATCCCTCTAACCTCAAGAAAGTCAAAAAATCAAATTTTATTTTTTTATGATTTTTCTTTGATTTTGGAAAGGCTAGAAAATACATTTTTTTAATTCAAAAATTTTTTTAAGGCTTTGAAATTAAATATCTTAACCTGGAGACTTAGGAAAAATATTTGGTTTGTTCCTAAGTGATTAGGTAACTAAATATGATATTTTTATGATTTTTATTATTTTTGTAATTTTTATTATGTTTTAATTACTAAAAATATTAAAATATTCTTAAAAATGAAAATTTTTAGAAAATTCCAATTTTATTTTTCTTAGACTCCTCTAAGATAAAAAAAGTCCCAAAATTAATTTGGTGAATTTTTGAAATGTATTTTAAGAGTTATGAATTTTTAAAGTTTAATTTTGATTATGTGGCTTAATTAATCCATTTAATAGGGTTAAACATTTTCAATTGACTTCAAATTTTTATACGAGGTTCCCCTAATCCTAGAGATCAGTTGAGAATTGATTTCAAGATATTTAATGTGTGATTAATTCTAATTAATTAAAGTTCAATTTTGAGTGATTAGGCCAATTAGGATTATTTTTAATGGACTAGCTCAAACCATAATTATCCTAGGGTCCTCCTGTCCTAAGGAACTTTACCATATTTTTTTGGAATTTTCTGAACAACATACTAATTTTTGGAATTAAAATATCAAAAACAGTGACATAAACTTGAAAAATACATAACTTACCACAGGGATGGCCTCTAACCTTGAAAAATTCAGAAAATGTTCCCAAGATCAGAGGCTTCAAAATCCCTAAGGTCTCATGCCATGGTGAAATGTATACATGCATGGAGAATTAAAATGCTCAAAACAGTATTAAATTAATTAAAAATAAAATACTCTACAAAATAGATCAATTCTTTTTCTACATTATTCTCCACTGTTCACTGAGCAAGAGGGTATTTTACTTTTATTTTTATGATTTTTCTATACAATGATATCAATTTTTGAAGTTTCATGTATTAAATAAATAAGAAAAATCGAATTTTCCTACTTAAACCAGTCAGCGCCGCATCAACCTCGGCGACTCCGAAGCTCTATGTGTCGCGCTCTCATTCGAAGCTGCATCTGACTCAGCAGCCATGCGGCCCGCGGTTCACGTTCCATCTCCTCTTCCGACGCCATCTGTGTCGTTCGTTCAATACACGCGCAATCCAACGGCGGTTGATCATCCTCTCCGACTGGTGTGCACCTGTGACCTTCGACCTTCTAACCCTAATATATCCCTCGATTCTCAACGGATTTTTGATTTCTTATGCTCTATGGATTCGTCTTGAGAAGACAAACACATCTATACGGTAAACAAGCATTGAAATTGACTTAAATAAAATAAAGAATCGCTGGATGCTCGGGAAGAAGAAGAGGGCAATACCTTGGCTCTGAGAAGTGAAGCTTCTATCAGAGAGGCTTGGCACATTCGTTGGAGTCCAAGGAGGCTAGGGATGAAGCCCGGAGCCGTGGTGAAATGTCTAGGCTCGACTTCCACTAGAGCCCGATCACAAAGCTTGGAGGCCGGAATAACCGGGTGGTCCGGAGAGGGGGCTTTCACTCGGGAACTCCTTCTACCGCCGGTGAAGGTGCGGGAAGAGTTAATTTAGATTTGGTGAAATTTCAGAGAGTTTCCTGTTTCTGGCCTGATTTTCAGCTGAGAAATTGAGCTCAGCTGGGAGAATTCAGGGCAGGAGAACAGTGAGATTCTTCTTCTTTATGCTGGGAGAAGCTCTGGGAGTGATTTGGTGAAGTTTTGTTGAGAAAAATTTCAACACCCTTCAGGACCTTTCTCGTGGCCGAGAAGAGGTGTTTAAATGGCCAGGGCCATTGGGTTGAGCTAGGGCTCAATTGGTGGGTGGATTACACTGCTCAGGTTGAGTGCAGAGGAGCTCGGGTGAGTTTGGGTTTGTTTCACTTGGTGGTGGCTCTCAGTTTTGACTCCCTCCGGTGGCTAGGCCGGCTGGCAAGGACAAGGGAGCTGGCCATGGGTCAGGTCAACCAAGGAGTAGGGTTTAATGATGATAAACCAGGCAAGGGGGGATTTGGGGTTAGGCAAAAGGTGGATTTGTCCATTTAAGGGAAGAGATCCCTTAAAATGGGGAACCCTTGGTCCATGGCTCACTTAGCTTGGGCTAGGTGGATCTAGTGGTGGTTCCTGTGGCTCACTTAAGTGGTCATGGATAGGTTGGTTTAGCCACATTTGGTTCAATTTGGTTTGGTTTGGTCATGGGTTCAAATTGGCTCATTTGGGTTTGGGTTGGGCTAACTTGAGTTGGTCTTGATTTGGGTCCAAATGTCTTGAGTAACTTTGAAGAGGTGATTGCCATGGAGAAGTTTCATGAAGACATGGGGTGGTTTTGAGTTCAATTGGAAGTTGGTTTAGACCCAATTGAAAGTTTCAAATGGTCTAGGGGAATGTATTGAAGAGTTCCCAGCATCAATTGGGAAGATATTTTAGGGTTTGGCTAATCAATTTGGTAGGTTTAGGGCATGGGTTCACTTTAGTCTAAAATGGGGGTATTGGATTTTAAATGGGATTGAACTCAAATCAATTTGGACTTGGATTTGGTTTAGATTGATAGTCATGATGTTGAATAAAATTTTAGAATTGAAATTGGGCAAAATTGAGGTCAAATGGGTTGGTTTAGTGTGACATTGGGTCCATTTAGATTAAAAATGAGTCAATTTAGGGATTTTGATAAAAGTGTGTTATTTTGGAAAAGTTGGGCTGTGGTTTAGTTGAACAAAATGAAATGGGGAATATTTTGGATTTTCTGGAATTTATTGGGGATTTTTTGGAAATTTTGGAATTTTGTGCCAAAAGGGTATTTTGGGGTATCAAGAGGTTATTTGGAGGGTATTGGGGTATTTTGGTAAATTTAAAAGGTGGGGCCTGTTTCAAAATGATTTTTAGGATTTTTTGGGAATTTTGGGTAATTTTTTGGGAAATTTTTGAAAATTTGGGGTAATTAGGTAATTTTAAGTAGGTTTAAAGGACCCAATGTCACAACCGGGCATTTGGCAAAAGTTAAATTTTGATCATGATAAAGCTTAAAGTGAGCCATGGACCAAGTAATGTCCACCCTGAACATCTCATGGGTTGTTTCCAACCCTCTTAGCCAAAGAGCTAGGGGTTTGGACTTAGCCATATGAGTGCTCAAATGAACCAGGGGGAGAAATGGGTAACGGTGGTGTGTGTGAGAGTGCAGTGTGTGTAAGCCAGACTTCACCAGGATCAGACCACCCAGGGTATTCCTAAGGCTTGAACAACCTTATAGGAGCTCACTGTTGGTTCACCATATGGTGGTCTTAACCTTCTAAGGTGATTTAGAGGCTTGCAACCATCCAAGTGGGGTCCCAAGCGGAGTCAAGAAGTAGCTGAATTGCTAAAGGGTGGGTCCCAATTCTAGTCCTCTAGGATAGTCAAGGAGAAAACCTTATAGCTAGATCCTAGGAAGTACTAAGGAGAGAATAGACCTCACCAAAAATGAGGTCAACAGTTCCTTAAGCAACCCCTGGTCAAATTCATAGCTCTATAAATAAGAGCCCATTCTACAGAGAAAATTGCCCCTTTCACCCTTTCTAGCATCCTTTAGTCCCCTGTCGGCATATTTTTAGGTTATGTGTTTTAAAAAGAGGGTCGCCTATAGAAGTTGTCGGCGAGTTTTATTTTAAATTAAGTTTATTGTATATGTATTTTTAAATAATTTGGAAAGTAGCATTTGATTTTGAAAATAATGTTAAGTTTGAAAATTTTAAGATATGAAATCAAACCGATCTCACATCCCAAATAGTTTATACAAACGAGCACCACACCACAAACCGTGTATCTATCCCAAAGACTAGACACACTACTCTATGATGGGGCTTGATTAAATAAAATAGAAGATTTGTGATATCTGTTTGGTCTGCGAACCAATTTTATAAGCCGACAAGTTCCCCTGCTTAATATAAAGGAATTAGGTAGGGTTTAAATTACCTGGGTTCTTAAAGTTCCCTATAAGGGCAAGCCCCTATAATTAATTACATCCTAAATGTCCGAAGACACTTAAGAAAACTCTTGATAATGATCAGTGGTTTTGCTCTCAAGAATTTCAAAGTTTAGGGTTTTCAAAGGATTTGAGTTTTGAAAATTTCAATATGAAAATGGATAAAATTTGGAACAATTTATTTTAGGAGTCCAAAGGAAGAGAAGTAGGAGAAGCTGAGGATCCAATAAGAATCTTGGCAACTTCCCAAACTATCTTATTGTTTGGCTTCAATTTGAGAGTTTATTTAATGTTGTAATCCTGCAAATTTTAATTATTTTGGACTTATATTCGTATGACATGATCATACAAATGGCCTCGAAGATGTGAGGGTTTATGCCGTACAAAGCGACTACCTTAGAGTCCTAAGACCGGTTAGGGCTTAATTTACATAACATGATTATGTAAAATGTCTAATAAAAAGTTGACTGTTTATGTTGCACTAGGCAGACTACCTCAAAATCCTATGGCTTTGTTATTTAATTCTAAGAAAGGTTTTGCTGATGTAGACACGGGTTTTGCTAATAAAGATGGCCGTGCTGCCCACTGTGCTTCAAGCTCCTTGTTGTTGTAGAGGTTTAGTTTTAGAAAGTGGCAATCAAGAGATGAGAGAAGTGTTTTGGTTTAGAAAAGTCTTAAGATTTAGATGTCTTAATGTTTTAATTAAAACAAATCTTAAAGTTGATTAAGGAGGACTGATTCAGATCCCACAGTTCTGTCATCCCGGCACCGCTATTTTCATCGGATTCACTTAGTCCAAATAAATTTGCTAAACTCAACTGAATGAGTTCCACACTTTCATTTAGACCGTGGGAAATCTCATTAGCAACACGTGGGTTACATCATCCGAGGGATTCCCGATCATCCAACGAGACATTTTAATTTGGTTAAAGTTATAGTTTTGTTGTTCTGTTTATGATTAAATTTTGAGTTGTTTTATATTCTGAATGTTGTGGCGGTTAATTTTATCTTATCGTGACATTTAATTTAGTTTTGAGTTTCAATTTTGTGGCTATCCTAAAAGTTTCAATTTTCATGCGTGTGGTGACATTCTTGTTTAACATGCAAGAGAAGTAAAGTACAATGCAGGTAAATAAATCGCAATAAAATAAAAGCGTACCTGGAGGGTCTTCTCGTCATACCCAGCTACACTTAAAACACATGTCAGAACATTTAAATATTTGCAACAAGTACCTAGGTAAAGCTAAGGGAAGGTTCTGGTTGTCTACGAAAATCCGAATCCTACTGCTAGTCGATTCCTATGACGTCTAGGTTCTTGTGTTTTGTAAGGATGATTTTCTTCACCAAAGAACAAGTATGTTCAATTATTCTTCTAAAACATCTCATTATATTGAGAAAGTGCTTAGAACGAATCCTGAACATATTTTCAATACATCTGAGATTGTTTCGAGCCTAAATGAATTTCATTGTATAGGTGAATTTAATCATCCAAAAATTTAGTTAAATTTTGTTTCTTGCTCAGTGAACTTGGACATTTGATTTTCTGATGATTGAAGTGACATTTCACTAAATGCTTCATTAAAGAGTTAATATAATGAAAGTCTTTAGGGGTAACTTGGTTCATTAAAGATTTTAACCAATCTTAATCGAAGTTTTGAGTTGAAGATTTAAAGGGATTTTGATTTAATTATAAAGTTTTAGTTGGTCATTTTAGGTGTTTTAAATCATTTTAAGTTGAAAAAGTGTTCAAGCTGTTTAATTCTGTTAAACCTTTAGGTTTTAAATGATCTTAATATAGGTTAATTTTTATGTTCTAAAATGATTTAATTTATGATGTTTTAATCAGGAACTGTTCTAGGTTAATCTTTGATACTTCAATTTATTTAAGTTGAAAGAGGTGTTTAGATTATTTAATTTCATTAAATTTTAATGATTCAAATTTGGTTTAAATTAATCATAGTTCTTTAGGTTAATTATAATTTGTTCGGTTTTCACTTTTTTTTTGTTATTAATTGTTTTGAGATTCATTTTTATGTTTCAAATTTGTTTTAAATTTGTTTCTAAGTGATTTCAAATTAGTTTAAATTTTTTAGATTTATTTTATTTTGATTATTATATCATTTATTGTTTTAAGCTTTAACTTAATTAAAAATTATCTCCTTTTTAATCATTAATTTTGATCATTATTTCTCTATAGTTAATGAAAAGTTGAATATTATTGGAGTGATTCATTTATGGATTTTAAATTAAAGAATTGATATCTTCTTAAATCATATCCCTAATCTTAATAATCTAAATTTTAATTATTCTCCTAAAATATAAATGATTTAATTAATTAAGGTTCCATTTTTGATTTATTAAAAGTGATTAATGGGTTTTTGCCCCTTAATTCCCTAAGTATCAATCATCCAATAGAAAATTAACATCAAATATTCATCCCTCCCTTTGATTAAGCCTAAAGCAATAATTAGGGTTAAAATCCTTAATTACTTTTATGCCCTTTTAAGCATGTTCACTCCATAACTCACTAAATTGAGCTCAAATGAACTTGAAATTTTTATGTCACCTCACTCACATTTCAATTAAGACATTAGAGGAGAAAAAGTGATTTTTTCATTTTTAATTTAATTTATATAATTATTTTTTAAAAAAGTAAGGGTTTTCAATGGAAATTCAACAACATGACCAAGGTAGGGTTTCTGTCCTTAAGAAAATTATGGGATGTTCCTGCTGACCAGATGACCATTTGGACTAATTTTGGTCATTTTTTAAATCATATTTTGATTTTTAGGGTATTAATTAATTATACAATAAAATTAAAGTTGAAAAATAGATTTTGTATTTTTTTAAGTCCCTCTGAACTCAAGGAAGTTTGAGAAACAAATTTTATATTTTTTTGATTTTTCTTTGATTTATTAGAATTATTTTCGTGGGAAGGTTTGAAAATTCATTTTTTAACATTAAAAAATTACATTGAGCTTTTAAAATTCAATATCATAACCTAGAGACTTAAGAAAAATATTTGGTTGGTTCCTAAGTGATTAATGAACAAAATATGACAATTTTATGATTTTTAATATTTTTCTGATTTTCTTAATTTTTTCAATTATTAGAATTTTGAAAATGAGGTTAAAAATAAAATTTTTTAGAAAAATCCAATTTTAATTTTTTTAGACTCCTCTGATACTAGAGAGCCCACAAAACAAGTTTGGTGATTTTTTGAAGTGTATTTTATGTTTTATGAATTTTTTAATTATTGAAATAGCTATGTCACTCAATTAATTCATTTAGTGGGTTAAATTAATTCCAATTGACTTGAAATTTTTATGTGAGGTTCTCTGTATCCTAAGTGATAATGGATAATTGTTTTCAAGTGATTTTGTTGTGTGGTTACTCCTAGTTAATTAAAATTCAATTCCAAGGGTTTAGGCTTATTAGGGTTATTCTTAAGGAATTAAATCAAACCATAATTTTCCTAGGGGTCCTCTAGTTATAAAGTACCTTGATGCTACTTTTTATATGTAAGAATTTATGACCTCAGATTTATATATTTATAATGATTTTTGTAAAGTCACAATTTCAAACGCAAGTATAGGTATCGTATCAAGTAATACAGGGCTCTAATGGAGTCCCGTTTATCGATCCCATAGAGAAGCGAGGTAAGAGGTTCTTAGTCAAATTCTAATCTACTACTAACAACCTTAGTTTGGAAGGGTGATATAAGTGGTTTTTCTAACAACTACTCCTAAATGCATATGATTATATGTAAGGATTATAACTACTCCTAAATGCAAATATTACTTCTAAAGATAACCCTTTTTGGGGAAATTGGTTTGGTCAATTTTGAGATAATGAAATCTACTATTCCTATGTAATGAATTGGATAATGTTTAGGAATGTGATGCATTAAATATTATATGTCCAAATAGGAGCAATTCTATTCTTTACTCTCAAAAGAGTACCCTTTCTTTTAAGCATGTAAAGAACATTGACATATCCTAAGTTCAGTCACTAAAGCTAAGGCTAGGCTGGGAGGATACCTGCTGTCACTACGGAGCTCCCACTCACCCTTCACCCGAAGGATAACCTTCAAGTTTAGTTACTAATCTTAGGACCAAATTGGGGATCTCAGCTTGTCACCCTGAAACCTCCAATTCGACGCCCATCAAAACCATATTTCCTTATTTATTTACACTCAATCCCCATGAACTACGCAATTTATTCATGGACATTGAATGTGGTTCCACTTTATTGAGAATTTCACTGCCCTTTCAGGACAAGGTAATTACAACAAATTTTAACAATACAACTAGCCCTTATTATAATGTAAATGAAGTGCAAGTAAAAACCATCACATTTATAATTAAAACTTCTTTTAGGAAGCATCCCAATATCCTAAACATGATTCCAACTCATTAAAAAAGAAAAGTAAAATGAAAACAATGGCATAATCTTCTCATGCCACGATTTTCATAGAAGAAGAAAGAGTAAGAGAAAAGTATCCTAAACCATCACATTTATAATTAAAACTTCTTTTAGGAAGCATCCCAATATCCTAAACATGATTCCTACTAATTACAAAAGAAAAGTACAATGAAAAAAATGGCATAATCTTCTCATGCCACGATTTTCATAGAAGAAGAAAGAGTAAGAGAAAGACATCACAAAGCACGAAGAAAACACTACGAAAAACTTCATTTCAAAGCAAATCCACAAAATATGTGTTTATAATATCATAAGATAATGAAAAACACAATTCTTAGCTTTTTCCCCTTGAAAGAACGATGAAAATCTCTCCCACAAAGTCTCCCGCAGATCCATGCAATGCTAGAACATTTCCTTACAAATTCTGTCAAAATCCCCTCTCCAATCTCTCCAAAACGGTAGAAATCTACAATTCTACTCCTACTCTAAGATCTCTCAACATTCTCTACATTTTTCCTATCATCACCTCTTCATTTTTGGCTTCAAAATCAGTTTAAAATAAAGTAGGGACGAAATTCCCAAGAGGTGCATGAAGAAACCCTCCAAAAAGCGTCCAGATTCGATGTATTTGGCCAAACAACGCCTAATATCGCGTCCAAGTCTTCACGGGCGCCGCCGGTACTTATTAGGGCTCTATCGGCTCCCTATTTTTCGTGGTCTCAGGCTTCTTGCGCCGTCGGCACCGGTTTGGGCGCCCCCGGCGCCCATCCTGCTCAGCTCCACCATTTTGCTCCATTTGGCTCCGTTACAACTTCGATTTGCCCCGTTTCAGTTGCGTTGCGTTCCTAACAGATAGCCCTACAAAATAAGTATAAAAACAACCTTTATTTAAAGTGTAATCTCATTCAAAAATATAAAAGAAGTGTTAAATAGATAAAACATAGAATGCTTTATCGAAAGGTGTCAAGCCAAAATTTGTTTTCTTGCTCGTTTTTGCTCCAAATTGCACCATTTTTGCTTTTTTTTGCTCCAATCACCATTTTAGTACTTAAAACCAAAAAACATACAAAATACATTCCTTTTAAAGTGTAATATCACAAAAAATGAGTAAAATCATATAGTAAAAAGCATATATATTTTTGGTGCATCAGATTCCCCGAAACTTAACTGTTACTTGTTCTCAAGTAACCCTTTTACTACATAAAGATATAACTCAAGGCAATGTACTTTCACCTGTAAGAAACTAAAATTTTTCATTCAAAAGAATATATTGGTTAGACTTTTAGAAAGAAATTCAGTAACTCAGGTTAACACTGCAGGTATAAGAATATTCAGCAATCAAGTCTAAGAGTTCTAGTCTTCTATTTATTTCAAGATAAACCATAATTTGTAACATTAAGTGTGCCTTGAAAGATTATGTGAAAAATGAGTTTATGCAAACTTCATCAGAATGTAGCCCAATACTTTAAATATAAATTCAGAAATGAATTCAAGTTCTCCCTTTAGGGTGACTCAAGTGAAGCCAATTTTTGATTAGGCATCTCCTCAAGCTTCTCCTCATAAATATTTTCTTTCTTTTTCTTTTTCTCTTTTTTTCTTTGGGATTGTTTTTCAATCCTTCTTTTTTTTCTCTTTTTTTTAATGAGGATTACTATATCTGGATAGCCTGTAATGATTTTGAACTTCATTCTCCTCTTTCTAAAGTTCAAACTTGAAACACCTCCTTACATTATAATTAGGTATGAGCTTTATTATTCGTCATAAAGACACAATCTCTTCTTAACACACAGTACTTTAAGTCTCTTAACATTTCAAAAATATAGTTTTCCTTACTTTAAATAGTTAACTATAATCAAATTCTTTCATACCAAAAATCTTATCCTTATAAAATTAACTTTTATTACTAAAAACTTTCATCCAATCCTTTCATAATATTCAACTAAAATAAAAAGTTTTAGTTATCTCAAGCAAAGTTCAACTGCCAGAAGTTATGCTAATAATTTTTTAAAAAATAACAATTGAGAACAAATAAGAGTTAATATTTTACTTCCCCCCAAACTTATATTTCAAAAATATTTTGCAATTAATTCCATAAAATGTTGCAGGAAGAAAAAGTAAAGGTTGAATCTTCTTACTACTACAACAACCTATCAAATTCATATACATGCATAATTAGGATAGAATGACTGTAGGAGAAAGTAAATCTAACCTAAAACATGCTTATAAAAAATTACACTAAAAGGAAGTATTTTCACTTTAAAATTTTATTTTTCATCCTATCCCCAAACTTGATTTTTAACATGTATATCATTTAGTACAAAAAATATAAGCAGGAAGAAAACAGTTCAGAAATTCTCTCTACCACACATGTCTATCAAAACCCTTTATAATTATTCATTAGGACAGAACAATATGTAGCAGAAAGTAAATCTAAACTAATCATGCCAAAATGAAATTCACTAAATAAAAGTTTAACTAGCATAGCGGGTAACAGCAAGGGAATATAAAAATGTTCTTCAATTATTATATAAAATTGTAACACAAACATAAACACACATAAGATAAATGAGATCAATTCATCCTTTAACTCATCCAATCTCACTACCTTACCTCAAATTTCTAACGAAATCACTACCGTAATAAATTAGGTACTTTTTTAAATAATTTTTTAGATTATAATCCCAAAGATAAGATTATCCCAGATAAATTGGTTTCCGGACACCAATCTCAGGCATCATCTAATCCTTATAATTAAGCACCTTTAACAGTTACATATTGTAGTGTAAGATCATCCTAATGTTATTCATCAAATAGGTTCGCGACTCCTACTAAATGAAAACAAAGTTAGAGAAAGGATGTAAAAAAATTGAGATGAAGCTATCATTGTTCAAATTCATGATATCTCTTGTAAAACTCAAGTCCGAGCAAGACCCGAGTCATAGTGGACTCATCAATCCAACTACTACAAGAGAACATACAAGTCTAACCAAAATAAGAAGTTAAGGAATCACCTCCCTCATGATACAGAAAGATCAAATCCAACCACTAACAATCCAAACATCTACCAACAACAATCGTACTTATCAATCCATAATGACACATAAAGATCAAGTCAATCCACTAATCCAAACACCATACAACACTAACAATCATAACTCTAAAGCACACTAAATCAAAGCACACTGATAACTATGTGTTGCCTCCCATAAAGCGCTTAGTTTAACGTCATTAGCCCGATAAATGATTCCCTCTGGATCAAAATTCCATTTAAGTAATCCTCAATCAATCGCCCAATCTTTTTCAGATCCTGAGAATCCTACAAAATCCTCAAATTTTAATTTTTCATTCAGCTCTTCATTTTCAGTTGGATTTATAACATTGTTACTTATATTTCTTTCTAGATCCAATATTCTTCTATTGATTTTCTCAATCCGCATATTAATATCATCCTTGAAATTTATAAGAAATGGATCTTTATAAGATAATTCATAATCTCCCAAATTTTGGATCGGATTCTCTCTAGATAAGTCAGATTCAGGATCAATATCTTCTATGTTACTCTTCTGTTTCAAGTTATCTTCCAATTCTTTCCCTTTATAATTAATATATGATGGAGGATCTATCTTAGTTGAGGAAATTGGTTTTTCTAATTCCTTAGGAATTTCTTCCAATGATCTTCCAATATCCTTATCCTCTTTTCTCAACTCAAAGTTTTTTTGAAATATATAATCAAATTCTCTTCCAAGTCTTAGTTCAATAATTTTATCTTGTTCATCATTCAATTCAGGTTTTTCTTGTGACTAAGTTGCATCTAAAGATATAAAGACTGATTGTGTAGATGAATTCCCTAAATAGATAAGCTTTAAAATTTTATGGGGTACACCCATCTTAAGCTCATGAGATTTTCAACAGAGGGAATTAAAAGTTTACTATTTTTGGTAGCGTCCATGATTTCACACCTCTCCTGAACATACATACAGTCTTCTTTACATAACATTTTTGACTCATCATGAATGTCTATTTCAATCTCATTTGTTAACTTACTCTCAAAAATTTCTTGGAAACGGTCTTTACTTAGATAATCAATTTTATCTATCAAAAAACAATCATCATCTTTTCTTTCAACTCGAGATTTCATAGTCTTTAATACATCAAAAGTGACTTCATGGTCATTAATTTTCATAGGCAGCTCTCCTTTTTGCACATCTATCATAGCTTGTCCAGTAACAAGGAAACGTTTCCCTAAAATAATTGAAATTTCTTTATCTTCCTCCATATCTAATACAATAAAGTCCAAAGGAAAGATAAATTTATCCACTTTAACAAGCACGTCTTCTATAACTCCTTTTGGATAAATGATAGATCGATCAGCTAACAGAAGGGTTACAATAGTGGGAGAAATATCGACTAAACTTAACCTTCAAAATATAGATAGAGGCATCACATTAATGTTCACTCCTAAATCACATAAAGCTTTTCCACATGATCTTTTTCCAATTGCACAAGGAATTGTAAAGCTACAAGGATCTTTAAGTTTCCGAGGAAACTTTTTTTGAAGTAAAGCGCTGCACTCCTCACTTAGTGCAACTGTCTCGTAATCCCTAAATTTCCTTTTCTTGTTAAATATCTCCTTTTTAAACATTTCATAACTTGGCATCTGTTCCAAAGCTTAAGTGAAAGGAATATTTATCGTTAACTTCTTAAGTTCTTTCATGAACTTTGAAAATTTTATATTCAACTCATGCTGTATAAGTTTTTGAGGAAATGGAGGTGGTGGTCTTTCCAAACTGATTTTAGTTGGAGATATTAATTTTTCTAGATCCTTAGAAACATGTTTTTCAGGTCTTTTAGTTTCTTTTGTTTCTCTCACAACATATTTCTCTTTCCTAACCACATGTTCTATCTCTCTTCCACTTTTTAATTGGACAGCTTCTACTTGTTCATTAGTGTTCTCTTTAGGATTGAACTCAATGTTGCTAGGAAGTGTTCCTTGGGGTCTATTGCTAAGTGAATTAGCAATATGTCCGAGTTGATTCTCTACGTTTCTAATCACAGCATTTTGACTTTGCAACTGGTTTCTCATTTGCAATACCACTTCTTCCATAAACATCTTCTTATCCTTAAATTGTTGATCATTATTAGAGTCCGGCGGATATGAAGGTCTATAGTTTGTGTTCCCCTGAGTATTCCAACTTCCATTAGGATTTATATGATTATATTCCCATTTTTGGTTTCCACTATCAGTAATATGATTCCAGTTAAATTCAGGATGGTTCTCCCAACCTGGGTTATAAAAGTTAGAATACGGGTTATTTATGGTATTTAAAGCATCATATGTTAAGTTAGAATCAATCATATACCCTAACGAACATTCCTCACTTACAGGAGTAAATTGAGGTTGGTTCATTCCAAATTGGTCCAACTTCATTGATATTGCAACAACCCGAGATGCAAGAATTGTAATCACATCTGTATCATGAACACTAGCTACATTTTTATGATTTACCATAGCAGATGGCCATTGAAATTCATTTGTAGCCATTTTTTCAATTAACACATACGCTTTATCAAATGGTTTTGACATTAATGATCCACCAGCAGCAGCATCAATTATAGACCTAAGGGATCCTACTAACCCATTATAAAAAGTTTGAATGATTAACCATTCGGGCAGAGCATGGTGTGGACACTCTCTTAGAAGTTTCGTAAATCTTTGCTAGGCTTCGTATATTGATTTCCCTTCATACTGACAAAATGAGATAATATCGTTTCTAAGAGTAGTAGTCATTGAAGGTGGAAAATACTTTGCTAAGAATTTCTGAGTTAACTCCTCCCAAACTTTAATAGAACCAGGTGCTATTGAGTATAAGCACATTTTAGCCTTATCCCTCAGTGAGAAAGGAAAAAGCCTTAGTCTAACAGCATCGTCTGACATACCGTTATAACGAAATATAGCACAAAGTTCTAAAAAATTTGATAAGTGTAAATAGGGATCCTCCAAAAGAGTTCCCCCAAACTGATTGTTCTGCACCAGTTGGATAATCTCAGGATTTATTTCAAATGAGTCAGCTTCTACGACAGGGTTTTGTATACTTGAGTGAATTTCATCTGTCGTAGGATTTACGTAATCTCTCAATGAAGTATAATGATTTTCTAAGTTATTATCTTGAAAGTTTTCCATCTCCATCTCTAATTTTTTGAGTCCATTCTGTATTTTTATTTTTTTATTTTCTTTAAACTCGGGATCATAAGGCACATGTCCTGCAGATCCTTTGTTTCACATACTTTCACGAACACCATATTTTTTACACAAACAATTTTATTTTTTTTCTTTTTATCACAACACTTTTTCATATAAAAACACTTTTCACACAAAAATAGTTTTTACAATACTACAGTTTTCCAAGTTTATGCCTAATTACTTCAACTAAAATTCTCCTAAAGTTCTTACCGTAGCTTCCCCGGGAAAGACGCCAAAAACTTGATGCGACTTTTTATTAGTAAGAATTTATGACCTCAAATTTATATATATATATAATGATTTTTGTAAAGTCACAATTTCAAACGCAAGTATACGTATCGTATCATGTAATACAGGGCTCTAATGGAGTCCCGTTTATCGACCCACAGAGAAGCGAGGTAAAAGGTTCTTAGTTAAATTCTAGTCTACTACTGACAACCTTAGTTTGGAAGGGTGATATAAGTGATTTTTCTAACAACTACCCCTAAATGCAGATGATTATATGTAAGGATAATAACTAATCCTAAATGCAAATATTACTTCTAAAGATAACCCTTTTTGGGGAAATTGGTTGGTGAATTTTTAGATAATGAAATCTACTATTCTTATGTAATGAATTGGATAAAGTTTATGAATGTGATGCATTAAATATTGTATGTGCCAAATAGGAGCAATCCTATTCTTTACCCTCAAAAGAGTACCCCCTCTTTCAAGCATGTAAAGAGCATTGACATATCCTAAGTTCAGTCACTAATACTAAGGCTAAGCTGGGAGGATACCGGCTGTCACTACAGAGCTCCCACTCACCCTTCACCTGAAGGCTAACCTTCGAGTTTAGTTACTAATCTTAGGACCAAATTGGGGATCTCAGCCTGTCACCCTGAAACCTCCAATTCGACGCACATCAAAACCATATTTCCTAATTTATTTGCACTCAATCCCCATGAACTATGCAATTCATTTATGGACATTGAATGTGGTTCCACTTTATTGAGAATTACACTGCCCTTTCAGGACAATGCAATTACAACGAATTTTAACAATACAACGGGCCCTTATTGTACTGTAAATGAAGTGCAAGTAAAAACCATCACATTTATAATTAAAACTTCTTTTAGCAAGCATCCCAATATCCTAAACATGAGTCCTACTCATTGCAAAAGAAAAGTTAGAATGAAAACAATGGCATAATCTTCTCATGCCACTATTTTTATAGATGAAGAAAGAGTTTGAGAAAGACATCACAAAGCATGGTGACTACAGGGAAGAGATTGGTGTGGAATATCGATATTGAGGAGTCTCCATCTAATATTAGCCTAATTTTATTCCTATAAATCCCATGAAAGATTTGAGGAATTTAGGGCTAATAGTAGAAAAGGATGTTTATGACAATCCTTATAGAAGAATATTCTAGAATAATATATCCTAGAATTTTCATATAAAGAAAATCATGATAAACCAGAGATTTCTATTGTGGGTTCCTTTGGATATCCTATAGAAGCAAGCTTCTATAGTTAATTACATCTTAAACAATTTTTAATTGCTCAATAAAACTTCTAATTAATGTTAATCATTTGTTTTCTAAAATTTTATTTTTAAGGAGAGATGTACCCACTATCACTCCTAAATGTCATGTCATATTTATTATTTTAAATTTTTGATTTTGTTTTTCATGTCGTTATCTTAAAAGTTTATTTGTTGTTTTCCATGTCGTTGTTTTGTTTTGTTTTGAAAATATTATGTTTGGTGGCTATCCTAAAAAGTTTTGGTTTTGTTGTTGTTTGTCCAGAATGTCGTCCTGCAAAACAGAGTTAGCACATCCTATAACATGCAAAGAAAATCTAAACGAAACTTTTTGTCTTCACCCTGCAAAGAAAAGATTGTCAGAAAATAATGCCATGTTCATTGCCTTAGAATTTTGTAGGATGTTTTGATTTAACATGTCCTGGATGTCGATTTATGTCAAATTATATTGATTAATGTTTAATTTTGTCGAAATATCAGATTAATTTCATTTAATATCGATATTTGTCAAATTTATATTTGGAATGTTAATTTTATGTCGGTTATGTTGATTTATGTTTGAAATGTCGAATTTATGTAGGTTATGTTGATTTATATTTGAAATGTTGAATTTATGTCGGTTATGTCGATTTTGGTTTGAAATGTCAAATTTATGTCTTGACTTAAATCTTGAATTCATGTCTAGTTGAACTTAAGTTAAAAGGTTTGGTTTAAATTAACTTGAGTTCATGTCTTTCTGAACTTAAGTTAAAAGGTTAAAAATTAGATTCAATATTGAATGAATTAACTTGGGTTCATGTCTGGTTGAACTTAAGTTAAATTCAATGTTGATTAAATCTAATTAACTTGAGTTCATGTCTGTTTGAACTTAAGTTAAAAGATTTGGTTTAAATTAACTTGAGTTAATGTCTTTCTGAACATAAGTTAAAAGGTTAAAAATTAGATTCAATATTGATTGAATTAACTTGGGTTCATGTCTGGTTCAACCTAAGTTAAATTCAATGTTGATTGAATCTAATTAAATTGAGTTCATGTCTGTTTGAACTTAAGTTAAAAGGTTTGGTTTAATCAGAATAGTCATAATTAAGTTTTAAGCCTTGTTTAAATAGGACTTAAAGGTTAATTAAATCTAATAAATTAGACTTAATTAGAATTTCAGACCATCTAAGTCCTTTTTAGGTAAGGCTTAAATTTTAATCAAGTCTAATTTGATTTAACCGAGATTTGTTTAAATATTAAGTCTTAATTAATTAGACTTAATCATGGTTTGTGTTTATTTAAATTTTAGTTGATTAAGGTTTAATGATTTAATTAAGTCTAATGTAATAGACTTAATTAAGGTTTATGTAGGATTTGGGTTAGACTTAAGTTCATGTCAGGTTGAATCTTAAGTATGATTTAATTTCAGTCTAATGTGGGTTAGACTTAAGTTAGGTTTGAGTTAGGTTTGTAGTTTGACTTAAGTCTAATGTGGGTTAAACTTAAGTTCAGGTTTAGGTTTGACTTAGGTTCATATCGGGATAAATCTAAGTTTAGTTTGACTTAAGTCTAATGTAGGTTAGACTTAAGTTCAGGTTTAGGTTTGACTTAGGTTCATATCGGGTTAAAGCTAAGTTTAGTTTGACTTAAGGCTAATGTAGGTTAGTTTTAAGTTAGGTTTAGGTTTGACTTAAGTTCATGTAAGGTTGAACCTATGTTTAGTTTGACTTAAGTCTAATGTAGGTTAGACTTAAGTTCAGGTTTAGGTTTGACTTAGGTTCATGTAGGGTTGAACCTAAGTTTAGTTTGACATAAGTTTAATGTAGCTTAGACTTAAGTTCAGGTTTAGGTTATGTTAGATTCAATGTAAGTTGAACATAAGGTTTAGGTTAACTTGAGTTCAAGTTAGGTTGTATTCAGGTCATATTAGATTTAATATGAGTTAAGTTTGATTGTTTAAAGTTAATAAAACCTAATTTAGGTAAGGTTTAATGACTTAATTAGACTGATTTAAGGTTAATTAAACCTAATTTAGGCAAGGTTTAATTGATTAATTAAACTTAAAATGGGTTAAGTCTAATTGTTTAAGGTTAATTAAACCTAATTTAGGTAAGGTTTAATTGATTAAATTAGACTTAATATGGGTTAAGTCTAATTGTTTAAGGTTAATTAAACATAATTTAGGTAAGGTTTAATTGATTAATTAGACTTAATATGGGTTAGGTCTAATTGTTTAAGGTTAATTAAACCTAATTTAGGTAAGGTTTAATTGATTAATTAGACTTAATATGGGTTAAGTCTAATTTTTTTAAGGTTAATTAAACCTAATTTAGGTAAGGTTTAATTGATTAATTAGACTTAATATGGGTTAAGTCTAATTTGTTTAGGGTTAATTAAACCTAATTTAGGTAAGGTTTAATTGGTTTAATTAGACTTAATATGGGTTAAGTCTAATTGTTTAAGGTTAATTAAACCTAATTTAGGTAAGGTTTAATTGATTAATTAGACTTAATATGGGTTAAGTCTAATTGTTTAGGGTTATTTAAACCTAATTTAGGTAAGGTTTAATTGATTAATTAGACTTAATATGGGTTAAGTCTAATTGTTTAGGGTTAATTAAACCTAATTTAGGTATGGTTTAAATGATTTAATTAGACTTAATATGGGTTAAGTCAATTGTTTAAGGTTAATTAAACCTAATTTAGGTAAGGTTTAATTGATTAATTAGACTTAATATGGGTTAAGTCTAATTGTTTAGGGTTAATTAAACCCAATTTAGGTAAGGTTTAATTGATTAATTAGACTTAATATGGGTTAAGTCTAATTATTTAAGGTTTAATAGGTTTAAATGATGTTTTAAACTTAATTAAGTCTAATTTTGTCATCTTAAACCTAATTAATTAAGCTTAAGGTTTAATAGGTTTAAATGATGTTTTAAACCTAATTAAAGTTTATCAAGTCTAATTTAACATTTTTAAGTCTTAGTTAAAGTTTTTCATGAGTCTAACATGGACTAGATTCATTTCAAACTTAAACTCTTAAAGAAAATAGGTTAAGTTTATAAAAGGGTGATTTTTAGGATTAAATTTATTATTTAATAATGAATTTTAATCCTAAATTTTAAAATATCATTTAAAATTATTTTTATGACTTAGAAATTATTTTCCTAGGGTCATTTTTTGTTACCCTATCTTTTCTAATGATTTTCATTTTATTTGTCTTAATTTTCATTTTTCTGTAATTATTATTTGAAGTAATTACAATATATCTTGAAAATTAGAAATAAGTGTCCTAGACATGTTTTTTGTCCTTGAAAAAATCATGAAACGTTCCTAAAGACATAAAGATAAATGCCTCAAAATTTCATATTTTTCTGATTTATAAATAATTTTTAATAATTTAAATACTCCAGAGAGTATTTAATTATTCAAAAATTAAATATTGGGAATAAAATTTTGATTTTCATTTCATAATTTTTTTCTCTTCAAGAGCTTTCCAGAGGTATTTTTATTTTATTTTTATGACCTCTAGATAAAAAGATATCAATTTTTGAAGTTTTTAAGGTTTTCTGAAATTTAATAAATCCAGAAAATCCCACTGTCGACGCGTGTCCTCGTACGCGTCGAACGGGCGGGACGATCCTGTGTGCGGCGCAGAATAGCGTACACGGGAAGGTTCGATCAGCGCCATCCGTTCCAAAACACGGGAACGGACAGCGGAGATAATCAAAAAAAAAAAAATCGAATTATTTTAAACCGTTAAACTTCAAACCTTAATATCTCACTCATTTCTTGACGAAATTGAATGATTTTTGAACCTATGGAATCATCTAAACATGTAGAATATATCTATACGGTGATGCAACATTTCTGGGCTAGTATAACACATGATATTTCAAAAATACGAATTATTTTGAGAAAAATAATTCCATACCTTTGCCACAAGTAAATCAAGCTTGATCAGACCTTGTAGTTGTCTTCTAGGACTGCAGAGGAAGATTGTTGCTGCACTAATTTGGTTCAAAAGTCGGCCTCAGAGGAGAATTTTGAAAAGGTGGCTGGTTTGGGCTGTTTTTGAATTTTGATCAAATTGGCTCGATTGGGCTCAATCTATGGCTTGGATTTGATCAAAATGGATTGCTAAGACTCTTGGGAAGAGTTTTTGTGTTGGGAGCCAGAAGATTTGAGCAGCCTATAGGTCTCACTAATTTTTTTTTTCTTCTTTGTAGGGCTCGGGTATGGCTGTACGAGGAGAATTGTTATCTTCCCTATTAAGGAATTGAAGATAAGATTTCAGCTGAGCGGATAACTACGGTTGTCTTTCCAAAGTTTTCCATCATGAGCTCATTGTTTTGGCTCCTTCCCATTGGATCATGCATGAGGTGGTTTAGCTCTTTGAAATGAGCTGTAATCTATCTTCCTCATGATCTTACAAGTCACCCATTAGCTTTGGCAAATGGTGACACATATGTTCCCCCCTCATGATTTCATTTAACCATGGTGAGGAGTGGAGTTTAAGCTTTGTTCCCTTCCCATTGGTTAGCTTAGGAGGTTGGAAATAGGCCTTAGTGTTGGCCGGCCACATCATGTTGAGTAGAGGTGAGTCATGGCTTAGAATGAAGGAGAAAGAGCCACCTCATTTTATTCACCATGATGGGAGTTAACCCATGGTTAACCAAAATTAAGCTAAGCTTTGTCATGTGTTAATTATGCCTTATGATGGGTTTAATTTAGTTTTAACTTTAATTAATTATGGGAAGGCCATGTGTCATTTCCATTTTAATTAATTGTGTTATTAAAAATTGTTGGAAATTATTATTAATCAATTTATTAATTAAAAATAATTTCAAATTAATTAATTGATTAATTTTATCATTTTTATTTAATTTTGTCATTTTATCATTTTAATTTAATTTTCATTTTAATTAATTATGTCATTTAATTAAAATATCGAAAATTAAATCATTAATTAATTTAATTAATCAAAATAATTTTGAAATTAATTATTTGATTAATTTTGTTGTTTTTATTTCATTTCTACCTATTTTGATTAAAATAGATAAGTGTTGACCAATTTTGATTTAGGTTGACCCAAGTCAGCATAAATTGATCAATTTAATTTCAAGATGTTTAATGTGACCTTTTTCAACTTTGTCATAGTTGATTTGATCACAAAATTTGTGATTTTATCATTGTGGGATTTTAAACATGTTATTGGGTCAAAGGGTTGACCTATGGGGTCAACAGGTTTGGTCATTGGGTCTAGTTTGGTCATTTTGACCAAAGTTGACTTTTAGGTCAAAAGGGTGACCTATGGGGTCAACAGGGTTGGTCATTGGGTCTGGTTTGACCATTTTGACTAAAGTTGACTTTTTAGGTCAAAAGGTTGACCTATGGGGTCAACAGGGTTGGTCATTGGGTCTGGTTTGACCATTTTGACCAAAGTTGACTTTTTAGGTCAAAAGGTTGACCTATGGGGTCAAGAGGGTTGGTCATTGGGTCTGGTTTGACCATTTTGACCAAAGTTGACTTTTTAGGTCATAAGGTATTGACTCATTATAAAAATGAGTTCAACAAAACACGAAGAAAACACTACGGAAAACTTCATTCAAAGCAAATCCACAAAATAAAAGTTTACAATATCATAAGATAATCAAAAACACAATACTTAGTTTTTTCCCCTTGAAAGAAAGATGAAAATCTCTCCCACAAAGTCTCCTGCAGATCCATGCAATGCTAGAATATTTCCTTACAAATTCTCTCAAAATCCCCTCTCCAATCTCTCCAAAAGGGTAAAAATCTACATTTCTACTCATATTCTAAGATCTCTCAACATTCTCTACGTTTTTCCTATCATCTCCTCTTCATTTTTGGCTTCAAAATCGGTTTAAAATAAAGTTAGGACGAATTTCCCAAGATGTGCATGAAGAAACCCTCCAAAAAGCGCCCAGATTCGATGTATTTGGCCAAAAACCGCCTAATATCACGTCCAAGCCGTCTCGGGCACCGCCGGCGCTGAATAGGGTGCTGCCCGCGCCCTATTTTTTGTGGTCTCAGGCTTCTGGCGCCGCCGGCTCCAGTTTAGGCGCCCCGACGCCCATCCTACGCAGCTCCACCATTTTGCTCTGTTTGGCTCCGTTACAGCTCTGATTAACCCCGTTTCAGTTGCATTGAGTTCATAACAGATAGCCCTACAAAATAGGCATAAAAACAAACTTTCCTTAAAGTGTAATCTCATTCAAAAATATGCAAGAATTGTAAAAAATATTAAACATAGAAAGACTTATCGAAGGGTGTTAAGCCAAAATTTGTTTTCTTACTTTTTTTGCTCAAAATTGCACCGTTGTTGCTTCTTTTTGCTCCAATCACCATTTTTGTACTTAAAACAAAAAAAATACAAAATCCCTTCCTTTTAAAGTGTAATATCTCCAAAAATGAGTAAAATCATATTGTAAAAAGCATATATATTTTTGGTGCATCATAGTTCCCCTAATTTTTCTAGAATTTTATAAGCAATATGCTAATTATTAGAATTAAAATCTCAAAACAGGCACTTAAACTTGGAAAATAAATAACTTGCCATAGAGATGACCTCTGGTCTTGGAAAATTCAGGGAATGCTCCCAAAAACAGTGGCTACAAAAGCCCTATGGTCTCATGTCATGGCGAACTGTATGCATGGATGGAGAATTAAAATACTTAAATCAATGAATAATTAATTAAAAATCAAATATTCATTAAAATAATGTAATTCTTTTTCCACAATATTCTCCTCTATTCACTGAGAAGGTGGGTATTTTTCTCTTATTTTTCTGATTTTTCTATGCAAAGATATGCATTTTTAAAGTTTTGGGCATTTAAATAAATAAAAAATACCCTAATTTCCTACTTATCCAGCGCGGCGCCTCGTCATCCTCGGCAGCTCTGAAGTCCCGCGCGGCGCTTTGTTATTCAACGCCGCCATCTGACAAGGATGCCACGCAGCCCGCTGCCCCGTTTCATTTCCTTGTCCGGCTTGATCTCCACCGTTAGTTCATTACATGTGCCATCCGACGGTAGCTGATCATCGTCTAAGACTGGTGCGTCCCGAGAGCCATCCACATTCTAACCCTAAGATCTCCCTCATCTCTCAACCAAATTGCATGATCTTGGGCTCTATGAACCCCTCTCGATAAGACAAACACATCTATACAGCTATGATGCTATGAAATTAACACAAACAAAATGGAGAATCGAAAGAAGCTCTCGGGAAGGAAGGGTTCAATACCTTGGCTCTGAGAAGTGAAGCTTCAATCAGAAAGGCTCGGCACATTCTTTGGAGTCCACGGAAGACAGGGATGAATCCTGGAGCTATGGTGAAATGCCTAGACCTGACTTCCACCAAGACCGATTTCGAGCTCTGGTCGATAGAAGGAATGGCTACCCCGGTGAGGGGGCTTCCACTGGGGAACTTCTTCTCTTGATCTGGTTATGGTGTACAGTCAATCAATTTGAAGATTGGCTCACTGTGGTGAAATGTCCTATTTTTGGGCTTAAAATTGAGCTCAGAAGTTGAGCTCACAGAGTGGACTTTAGGGCTGGATTTCAGTGGGGATCAACTGCTCTAGGTTAGGAGAGGAGTTTAGATCCAATTTGAAAGATTTTTGATAAGGTCCAGTGCATCCAACCTTTTGGCCGTGAATGTGAGTAGTTTAAATAGCCATGGCTAGAGAGCTTCCCAGGAACAATTGAAGGTTGGGATCAGTTGCTCAGGTGAGGAGAAGAAGAGCACCAGTAACCATTTGCCATGGGACAGCTCAGTAAAGGAGAATTAAATTTTTAGCTCACATGGAGCTCTCAGGTGTGGTGTTTTCCGGCAACCCAGGTGGCTGGTCTGCAGGCATTGGTCACCATTGATCCCCGTTCCGATATAAGTGCAACAGATGCTAGAAACTTGGTTCCGCTGGATAAATGCACTGATGATTTATGATATGAAAATAATGATTTTATAATATGGGATACTACGCAAGTATACGTATCGTTTATCAACTAATATAGGACTTTCTGATTAAGCCCCGAGATATCGAACCCACAGGGAAAATGTGAAATCTTTAAATGAATCAGAAAAATTATCTTTTTTACTTTCGTTAATTGTTTTCGAAAAAGTATGTCTTGATTTTGAAATGTTTTGAAGGTTGATGTCTTTTGAAATTTTCTTAATAAAATGCTAAACAAGAAATTAAAATTATAATAACTAATAACACTGGATGTAAAATACTATTAACTAGAATATCTTTTTCTTTCCTTTCATGAAGTAGTAATAATTCTTAAAGTATTGTTGTGGAAGTATTCAAATTTTTGTTGTGAAAAATAGAAGAAAATGTGCTCTTTACCCTTACTTTGTTTTATAAAGAACATAGGTTAATTTGAAATTTATATTACTTTGAACATGGATAGGCAGCGAAGATACTAGTCTCTCACTCTAGATTTCCCTCGATTCCCACCACCTGGGGGCTAACTTCTCATAACAAAACTCAAAACTTCAAACCAAATTAGGGAGTTTTAGCCTGTCACTCTAAAACCCTCTAATTTTACTCCCTTTCATAAAAATATATTCTAATGTTACAGTCAATTATATGGACTACAGTTCTCACCCATATAATTGCATGTGATTCATACTAACTTTTATGAGACAATACCGCATTGGATCTTACATAATCTCAAGAAATTTTATAACTTAACAGGACATATTAAGAAGTAAACAAAGTTTTTAGAATCAATCTTCACAACTTCTTCCAACTTTTAAACACTTATACTTTCCACAACAATTCTCTTTAAATTAATTACTTCTCCATTTAAGAAAGACAAAGATAAAGTAAACTACTCAGAATGCATTGAGAAAATATAAAAACACATTGATTTGAAATTAAAAACAACGATAAGAAAAATAATAAACAAAAATAAGTATTAATAAACTATATAAAAGTAAACACTTATCTGAAAATCCTCTCCACAATACTAAGGAAGTTCCTCTGAAACTTTAACTCTTCGCTAAACTACTCCTCAGAGCAAGTCTCCCAACTCTGATGACTCAGAATACAGACTTCAGAATTCAATAAAAACTAAACTAAAAGAAAGAAAAGAAGTGGGAAGAAGAATACTTCACTTCGACTCTTTTCTCCTTTCTACTCTCTACTCCTACTCTAAAATAAAAACTCTTAAAAATGCAATGGAAGAACAAAAGAAAGAAAGAAAGAAAGAACCCTTCAAAATGCAAAGGAAGAGTCACCTAATCTTTCCTAAGACTCTCTTTTAGTAGTAAACCAAAAGGTGCCTTGGTGTCTCTTCAAAATGTGTCCAGATTCGATGTATCTACCAAGGAACGCACCCCTTCATTCAAACTTGCCGCCCAAAGGAAGTTATGGTAGTTACCACAAAGAGTTGCATCCTATCCCCTTTGAAACTAGGGCCAAATCCATTTGAAATTCAATTTTATCTATGGCGGCTAAGCGCCGGCCCAGCGGCGCTTAGCCGCCAGTGCCAAATTTTTTATTTTTCATTTTGTCGCTCCAAATTTGATCCAATTTTGCTCCTTTCATCATCATCATCCATTTTCATCATACCTGCAAGAAAAACACAAAATACCTTCCATTAAAGTGCAATATCATTAAAAATAGGTATAAAAATATGCATAAAACACTATATATTTTAGGTGTATCAAATTCCTCCAAACTTAAAATGTTACTTATTCTCAAGTGACAGTTAATTTCATAGATCATTTTAGCACGCAAATTTTGTAATGAGTTTCTTAGGAAGATAACAAAATTTTGTTCTAGAAATGGAATACTCCAATTTAGAAAAAAATTCAGTAATTAAAACGAACTTAAAGTTTAGAAAGTTCTTAAGTAAAAGAAATGTGATAAATATAAGTTTCTATCTAAATCAGAAATATTTGTAGATTTTTCAAAATATAGGATTCAAACATTTATTTTTCTCACTTAAAAATCTTTATTTGAAAAATAATTTTACTTACTATATTACAACTTTAAACTTTAGATTTTCTCTGAACTTAAATCTTAAACTTTAGGTATGAAACAAATTTTTGATTAGGCCCTTAAATCCTCATGCTTCTCCTCCCTTTTCATATACTATATTTTCACTTTTTTTTATAAGGCAAGGATTAGTATATCTGGATAGACCTTTAATGAGTTTGAATTCCATCCTTCCATTTAAAATAAAGATCAGATATACATCTTTCACTTAAAAATCATAATAATAGTATCTGAAAATTAATCTTCAATAAAAGAAATTTAAGCTTTGAAGAATAAAAGTCAAATCTTCTATTTATCCTAAAATACAAAACTTCTTACTAAAGATAGTTTAACTTTATTTAACACCTCTTCATTAAGAAAATTTTAACTTTAAGTTTTTCATGATTACTAAAGAATTTAACTAAATTCTTTTATTCATTTCTATATTCAAAAATTTGTTCCCCTAATATAACTTCATGTACAAAATTGTTCTCAATCAAAAATAAGATTTATTTTTAAGTATTCTTGAGAATCAAATAAAATTTTAGGTTTTTGAAAATCATTTTTTTAAAATCCCCCCCAAACTTTAATTTTTTAATTAAGATAAAACATTTAAGCATAAGAAATGATATAGGGGTGAGAAATAAAAACTAACATATCATGCTTGCAGGAATTTTTAATATCCTAATATGCAAGTATAACAATTTAAATACAAGAGTAAAATGAAATTAAATTTAGTTTTTCAAAACATTTTTCATTTTTTTATACTAATAAGAAAAGTAAAAATTTTAGAAGACTTCTACAGTAGTGGAGGTTTTCAAAGAAAATACACACCAACTAAAATAACACACTGATACAGATAACAAATGATAGTGGAATTTGAAGAATTTTAAACATGTAGTATTCCTAAGTAAAAGTTCCTAATAGAGGTTTATAATTTCCTAACAGTTTTTGGAATTAAAGTACACACTACTAAAAACTCTGACATAACATACACATAAAAACATTTACTATTACACACTACCACACAACAACATATAAATCAACAATAAAAACAACAACAATACCTGAATATGCATAACAGATAAACAGTACAACTACAATCTGCATACTATCAAGGTTCACATCACAACACAATCATCAAACAAAATACTTGATAAAGTACATAGTGACACAACACATCAATACAACAACTAAAACAAACAACATACATCTACTCTTCATCCTCATCATCATCATCATCTTACTCTTACCCATCTCTGGATGGCACAAAGGTATATAGAAATGATGAGGTGGAATCTCAACACTCTGATCTCCTCTAATCTGTCTATCCAAACATTGCTGATAATTCTCCTCATATTCATCATGTTTTACAATATATCTCTCAATATTATCCAGCCTACCATCCATATCTCTCACATGCTCTCGAGTAAGACTCACTTTTTTCAAAATCTTTCTTAATAAACCAGTCTGTGAATCAGTAGATGACGAAGCACGTGAGGTAGTAGCACGAGAAGTAGAAGCAGCAGAAGCGAAGCAGTAGAATCCCTACCAAATCCTCCTCTCCAACCAAACTCTGAATGTACAGTGTAAGTACCAACGTTTACACTAGTAATTGGTCTCAATGGCTGAAGTACCTCTTCACAAGTTTCAAATTTCACTCCAGATCTTTCACATAGTGAATGAATCAAGGAAGGAAATCCCATACCTGTAGTCGTTGTTGATCTAGCACAGTTCAAAACATAATAAAAAATTATACCTCCAATGTCACTAGGCTTCCCTGGCTGAATACAATGGTTCAACACAGCTCTTTCTCTAGTTACTTCACTAGTATGACTCGAAGGTAACAACTTAGATGAGATAAAATAATGCCATGCCTTAGAAATGACATTTAATTTGGAAGCTGGAAAGTTCACTCTTTTATCATTTGTAATTTTCCATAATCCTCTTCCATTAGTCAGATATTCCATGATCTCATCTAATTCCCCTTCCGAAGGATGATAGTTAGAATAAAAACAGAACATATCAGGAAATAGTCCATAAAAGGTATTGATTGCACTTGAAGAGAAGTTTACTTCATTCCTCCTAACCATCACCTGATATTCCTCTGCAGCAGGTAAATTTGTATAAAATTCTCTTACCACAAAAACAACAGCAATAGCGGAGAAGCAACAGTAATTCTAACAGTTTCTTCTTGCAATCATATCTTCAATCTCCTCTCCTGGCTTACTAAACACTCACTCAGGAATCAACTTACATGATTGCAATGCATCGACGTATCGTTCGTCAGCCCTCATACTAACAAATTTGTCAGAATAAAACTTCGCCTTTTCTTGTGCACACTTTGACTTGGAGCCATCTCTAAAAATTCACGAAAAATTCACCATAAATTCCAAAATCAAACTAAACTTGCTAAATTATCTTCCAAAAGATATTTTCAGTAAATCCAAGCAATTTATCAAGCTTTTCCTCAAATTTTCACCATGAATAGTGATTTTAAGATTTTCCATATTGTACTCAAAATACATGGTGAAAATAAAAAATCTTTACTTAGGAGTAGTGCTCTTACCTCAAGGAATCCAAATCTAACAATTTTTGTTGAGATCGGCTCTTAAATGATCCACAATATGATACCCTATGCTCCTCATTCGCGACAAAGCAAAGGTTGAAGAAGATGTGGCGGTTGAAAATGGCAATTTTTGGGTTTTTAACTTTCGGGAATCAATTTTCACGAACTGGCGGCAAAGCGCGAACTCTCGGCACTTAGCCGCGAAATCTGGCGTGTAAGCGTCGGCATTCTGGCGCTTAGCCTCCAGTACCCAAATTTTTATAATTAAGATATATGCACTAAATCACTTTGTTAATTACCCTTAATTAGTCCACAATAATTAATTCTCCCCACAAATCATCTAATACTCCAAATCAAAGTTAAATAACCAATGATTAAACACAAATTTCACAAAAACAAACATAATACTTAATACATTACTAGAATTTTTATCAAAAAATAAAGGATAAAATTCTCAAAATACAAGGCACTGTAATTTTAAGCTGATAAGTGTACATCTGTAAGATGTACCCATCACATCATCAGACATATACTTTAACATTAAACACAACAAACATGAAGTCACAAGAAAACTAACATAACATATAAGACACTAAACAAATAGAAACAAAACACTTTTAATTCCACGCTCCATTAGGAAGAATATAACCAAGACCACTATTATTCTCATTTGATCCTTCAGGAATATAAATTTGATAGAACGCGCAATCATTGTTCATTCTTATATCGTCTTCTTCAATCCATTTGTTCTTCACAAACATCGCCTTATCTATTTCTTCCACATACCTTGAATGATTGAATTGCGTCTTGAGTTGCCATCCCATGTGATCCAGATGTAAAGTAATATCATTGATCTTTGCTTCCATTTAAGTCACTCAGGCTTCAATTTTTGCAATCATCTCTGCAATACCTTGAATGCTAACAGCCAGATATCCATTAAATAACTCCTTAGCACTATCACTAATGAACTTAATTTTATCAAAATCTTGCTTCTTCTTCATCTCGTTCTCCCAGGAAGACATGGTGCTCTCAAAACTTTCCTCTTAGACTTCAGAAATGAAAATAGGACTTGGGGCAAGTGTTTTCCTTAAGTCAGGACCTTTTTATAGACTTGGGAGATGCTAGAATATTCTCCAACACGTTTAGAATCTCCTAAATAACTCCCACAACTCCTCCCCCATGATCTAGGCTCTAAAATTACATTTTTCACATTTTTTATAACTGTGGCGCCTAAGCGCCAACTAGTCGGCGCTTAGCCGCCAGTGCACAATTTAGCACAGGTCTGCAAAGTGTCCAAATTCTCATTCTGACTTCTCCAAATCATTAATTAAGGTCAAATAAAATCCACTTATGTTTAAAACTCCAAATTACTACCACTAAAAATATAAAAAAAACCAAACAAAGCAAACAAAACACACAAAACAAACATAAAGTAAAGCACACTGATAAATATGGGTTGCCTCCCACAAAGCGCTTGTTTTAATGTCTTCAGCCTGACATACCCAGAACTCATTCTGAGTGACCCAACATTAAATTCTCATCAGATTTAGATTTATTAACTGAAAAATATGGTTTAAGTCTATGTCCGTTAACTTTAAATATTTTTCCAGTCTTAGGATCTTGAACATCTATAGCTCCATAAAAATAAACTTTTATCACAATGAATGGACCCATCCACCTCGACTTAAGTTTTCCAGAAAATATTCTCAATCTAGCATTATATAGCAAAATTTGTTGTCCTGGTTCAAGATTTTTTGTAAGAATCTTCCGATCATGCCATAACTTCGTCCTTTCCTTATAAATCTTAGCATTTTCATAAGATTCATTCCTTATTTCTTCAAGCTCATTCAATTGCAATAATCTTTTTTTAGCAGCATCTTTCAAATTATAATTGAACTCTTTAATAGCCCAATATGCTTTATGCTCAAGTTCAAAAGGTAAATGACAAGCTTTTCCAAAAATCAGCATATGTGGGGACATTCCTATAGGTGTTCTGTAAGCAGTCCTATAGGCCCACAAAGCATAATCCAGTTTAATTGACCAATCCTTTCTATTTGGATTAACAATTTTTTCTAATTTTCTTTTAATTTCATGATTGGATAATTCAATCAAACCACTTGTCTGCGGATGATAAACAGTAGTAATGCGGTGATTAATGTGATATTTTTTTGCTAACTTCCCAATAATCGCATTTCTAAAATGACTTCCCCCATCAGTTATGATATCTCTTGGTATTGCAAATCTGCAAAATAAATTCTTTTCTAAAAACTTTGCAACACTTTGAGCATCACATCGAGGTAAATTAATAGCTTCAATCCATTTGGAAAAATAGTCTACTGCTATTAAAATGTAAACATTTCTGAAAGATGGTGTAAATGGTCCCATATAATCTAATCCCCAAACATCAAATATTTCAACTTCCAACATATAATTGAGGGGCATCTCATTTCTTCTATAAATATTGCCTACACGCTGACATCTATCACAATTTTAAATATAATCATTCACATCCTTAAAAATTTTAGGCCAATAAAATCCTGATTGTAATTATATGCAGTTTTATCACTTTCAAAATGTCCCCCATAATCAGAATCATGACATTTTTGAATAATTTCATAAGTCTCTTCCAAAGGTACACATCTTCGAATTATAAGATCCTTTACATGTTTATATAAAAATGGGTCCTCGCAAAAATAAGTCTTAACATCAGACACAAATTTCTTCTTTTCATGATATGTCAAACCATAGGGTATAATATTACTAACAATAAAGTTTACTATGTCTGCATACCACGAAACACTCCTTTCTTTAACAGTGAACAGTTTTTCATCAGGAAAATGTTCATTAATTTCTTTAATATCACAGTAAGATTTTTCAATTTCAAGCCTAGACAAATGATCAACAATTTGATTATAAGAACCCTTCCTATCTACTATCTCAAAATCAAATTCTTGCAAAAGAAGAATCCATCTTATAAGTCTCAGTATTGCATCATTTTTCTTCATTAAGTATTTGATAGTAGAATGATCAGTATGCACAACAAATTTAGTTCCAATTAAATATGATCAAAATTTATCAAAGGCAAATACTATAGCTAATAACTCTTTCCCAGTAGTGGTATAATCAATTTGAGCTTCATTAAGAGTTTTACTAGCATAATAATTTACTTTAAAAATTTTATCATATTTCTGACCCAAAACAGCACCAATAGCATAATCACTAGCATCACACATTAATTCAAAAGGTTTTTCCAAATTTGGTGAAATTATTACAGGTGCAGTGATTAATTTTTCTTTTAATGTTTCAAAGGCTTTACGACAATCGTCATCAAAATTAAAAATTGCATCCTTTTCCAGTAAACGGCATAAAGGTTTTGTAATCTTTGAAAAATCTTTGATGTAACACCTATAGAATCAAGCATGTTCTAAAAAATTTCTAATTCCCCTTACATTGGTTGGGCAAGGTAAATTAGATATAAATTGAATTTTTGCAGGATCTACCTCTAAACCTTTTTCTGAAATCCGATGTCCGAAAACAATTCCTTTTGCTACCATAAATTGGCATTTTTCCTAATTAAGGATCAAATTAGTTTCTTCACAGCATTTTAGAACTTTAGATAGATGTTCTAAATATGATTCAAATGAAATTCCAAACACTAAAAAGTCATCCATAAAAACTTCAATCCCTATTTCAATTAAATCACAAAAAATAGCCATCATACATCTCTGATATGTAGCAGAGACATTACATAAACCAAAGGGCATTCTTCTAAAAGCAAACGTACCATAAGGACTGGTAAACGTAGTTTTGTCTTGATCCTCAGGAGCAATTTCAATTTAGTGGTAACCAGTATATCCATCTAGAAAACAAAAGTATTTATGCCCAGCCAGTCTATCCAACATTTGATCTAGAAAAGGGAGTGGAAAATGATCTTTTCTTGTGGCAAGGTTTAATTTTCTGTAATTAATGCATATTCGCCACCCTGTAACTTGTCTTGTTGGTATCATTTCATTCTTTTCATTAACAATCACAGTTACTCCTCCTTTCTTAGGAAAACAATGAAAAGGACTAACCCATGCACTATCTGAAATAGGGTAGATATTTCCAGCATCCAACCACTTTAAAATTTCTTTCTTAACAACTTCTTTCATGAAAGGAATTAATCTCCTTTGGGGATCAGCCGACGATTTGCTATTATCTTCCATAAGAATTCTGTGCATACAAATTGAAAGACTGATTACTTTAATATCAGCAATTATCCATCCAAAGGCTTTCTTGTGCTTCTTCAGAATTTCTAGTAAACTCTTTTCTTCTTTTTCAGTTAAGTGAGAGTAAATTATAACAGGCAAGGTTGAGAATTCACCTAGAAAAACATACTTCAAATGATCATGAAGCATTTTTAACTCAAGTTCAGGAGGTTTTTGAATTGATGGACCATAAGATTTATCTTTTTCATTCATATCCAAAAATTCAAAACTTTCATGAACATACTCTAAATCTTCTTCGTGAAAATTTTCAGAATCAAATAACTCCTCTTCTTGCTTATATTCAAATTATTCTCTTTCAGCTTTCTCTTCATTAATTGATTTGAAATGACATTCACTTAAATATTCGATAACATCCATCCAAAAACACTCATCTTCTTTACCTCTTGCAGGATATTCATCGATTTTGAAATGTTGAATGTAACAGTCTGATCATTAACCCTCATCGTTAATTCCCCTTTTTGCACATCTATCATGGCTCTGCCTGTAGCTAGAAAAGGTCTCTCCAAAATTATGGGTATCTCTTTATCTTCCTCCATATCAAACACAATGAAATCCACAGGAAAAATAAATTGATCCACTTTTACCAAAACATCTTCTATAACTCCTTTAGGATATGTGATCGAACGATCCGCTAATTGCGAGTTACAGTAGTTGGGGTTATTTCTCCTAGTCCCAGTCCTTTGAATATTGATAGAGGCATAAGGTTAATGCTTGCACCCAAATCACATAAAGCTTTTCCATAAATCTTTCTCCGATTGCACATGGATTTATGAAACTACCAGGATCTTTATGTTTTTCAGGATACTTTTTTTGAATTATTTCACTACACTCCCCACTAAGTCCAACAATCTCATTTTCTTCAAAATTCCTCTTTTTATTAAGAATATCCTTCATAAATTTCGCATAGCTTATCATTTGTTCTAGGGCTTCAACAAATGGAATATTAATGGTAAGCTTCTTTAATATCTCCAAGAATTTTGAAAATTTCTTATCCAACCTTTGTTGACGAAGTCTCTGAGGAAATGGAGTGGTGGGTTTTCTAAATCAACCTTAGGTGGAGAAATAGGTCTTTCACAACCTTTTGGAGTGTCCTCTTTAGGTCATTCAATCTCTTCATTCTCTACTTCAGTCTCTTTTTGAACTCTACCTTCCAATCAGTTGAATTTATTTTACTTGTTCTTTATTCTTTTCTTTTGGATTAACTTCAGTATTACTTGGAAGCATTCCTTGGGATCTATTAATTAAGGCATTTGCAATTTGTCTCAATTGATTTTCAATATTTCTGATGGTTGCTCCTTGATTTTGTAATTGATTTCCCATATGTGATACTACTTCTTCCATAGACAACTTCTTCTCCTTAAATTGTAAAGCATTGTTATAACTTGAAGGATAAGTTAATCTACTATTATTATTACCTTTGTTGTTCCAATTCCCTAATGGGTTTACTTGGGTGTTCCCCCATTGTTGATTAATACCACCCTTATTATTGTTATTCCAGTTAAAATTTGGATGATTCTTTCAACCTGGGTTATAATAATTGGAAAATGGGTTGTTAGGTTTGATTATAGCATTCACAGTTTCTGGTGAAGAATAAGAATCAAACATTTGGCTTAATGAATTTTCTTCAATCATGAGATTTGGCTGAGAAATAATTCATCCCAAATTAGTCTATCTTCCTTGATACAGCAGCAACTTGATGTGCTAACATTGTAAAAGCATCATTCTCATAAACACTGGCTACCTTTTTAGGATTTAACCATTCAAAAGGCCATTGAATATTATTAGTAGCCATTTCTTCAATTAAAGCATAAGCATCAGAAAATGGTTTAGACATTAATGATCCATCAGCAGCAGCATCGATAATTGATCTAAAAGATCCAACTAATCCATTATAAAAAGATTGAATTATTAATCAATGTTGTATCGCATGATGCGGACATTTCTTGAAGAGATCTTTAAATATTTCCCATGCTTCATATATTGATTTCCCTTCAAACTGACAAAAAGATGTTAAATCATTTCTCAACTTGACAGTCTTAGATGGTGAAAAATATTTAGCACTGAATTTTTGTGACAGTTCACCCCAAGTTCTAATTGATCCAGGTGCTAACGAATGTAAACACATTTTAGCTTTATCCCTTAGTGAGAAAGGAAAACTCTAAGTCTAATAACATCATCGGAAACGCCATCATATTTAAAAGTAGCACACAACTCTAAAAAAGTAGCCAGATGCAAATTAGGATCTTCAGTTGTTGCTCCCCCAAACTGATTATTTGACACCATTTGGATAATAGCAGGTTTAAGCTCAAAAGAATTAGCAGCTACAGTAGGTTTTTGAATACTACCATGAAGTTCATCTACTATAGGGTTAACATAATCTTTTAAAGGTCTTAATTCTTGATGGATGCCAACATTTTGACTTTGATGTTTTTCCATTTCTTGAATATTTTTTTCTTTTTCTGTATTTTTCATTTTTTTGATTTTTTTTATAGTTCTTTCTAATTCAGAATCGTAAGGCACAAGTCCTTCAGAACCTGAACTACGCATACAATAATAAAACAAAACAAAATACAACACACTAACAAAAAAAAAGAAAAGTAAAAATTTATAATTTCTTAATTTTCTTTAAAATGCAATTTAATTAATTTTCCCCAAGAACGACGCCAAAAACTTGATCACCGTACTGATATAAGTGCAATGGATGCCAGAAACTTGGTTCCGCTGGATAAATGTGTTGATGATTTAAGATATGAAAATAATGATTTTATAATATGGGATACTATGCAAGTATAAGTATCGTTTATCAAGTAATATAGGACTTTCTGATTAAGCCCCGAGATATCGAACCCACAGGGACAATGTGAAATATTTAAAGGAATCAGAGAAATTATATTTTTACTTTCTTTAATTGTTTTCGAAAAAGTATGTGTTGATTTTGAAAAGTTTTGAAGGTTGATATGTCTTTTGAAATTTTCTTAATAAAATGTAAACAATAAATTAAAATTACAATAACTAATAACAGTGGATGTAAAATACTATTAACTAGAATATTTTTTTCTTTCCTTTCATGAAGTAGTAATAATTCTTAAAGTATTGTTGTAGAAGTATTCAAATTTTTGTTGTGACAGATAGAAGCAAATGTGCTCTTTACCCTTACTTGGTTTTATAAAGAACATAGGTTAATTTGAAATTTATATTTTTTTGAACATGGTTAGGTAGGGAAGATACCAGTCTCTCACTCTAGAGTTCCCTCGATTCCCACCACACAGGGGCTAACTTCTCATAACAAAACTCAAAACTTCAAACCAAATTAGGAGATTTTAGCCTGTCACTCTAAAATCCTCTAATTTTACTCCATTTCATAAAAATATCTTCTAATATTACATTCAATTATATGGACTACAGTTCTCACCCATATAATTGCATGTGATTCCTACTAACTTTTATGAGACAATACTGCATTGGATCTTACATAATCTCAAGAAATTTTACAACTTAACAGGCCAAATTAAGAACTAAACAATGTTTTTAGAATCAATCTTCACAATTTCTTCCAACTTTTAAACACTTATACTTTCCACAACAATTCTCTTTAAATTAACTACTTCTCCATTTAAGAAAGAAAAAGATAAAGTAAACTACTCAGAATGCATTGAGTAAATATAAAAACACATTGATTTGAAATTAAAAACAACGATAAGAAAAATAATAAACAAAAATAAGTATTAATAAACTAAATAATAGTAAACACTTATCTAAAAATCCTCTCCACAAGACTAAAGAAGTTCCTCTAAAACTTTGACTCTTCGCTAAACTACTCCTCAGATCAAGTCTCCCAGCTCTGATGACTCAGAATACAGACTTCAGACTTCAATAAAAACTAAATTAAAAGAAAGAAAAGATGTGGGAAGAAGAATACTTCACTCCGAACTTTTTCTCCTTTCTACTCTCTACTCCTACTCTAAAATAAAAACTCTTAAAAATGTAGTGGAAGAAGAAAAGAAAGAAAGAAAGAAAGATCCCTTCAAAATGCAAAGTAAGAGTCACCTAATCTTTCCTAAGACTCTCTTTAAATAGTAAACCAAAAGGTGCCTTGGTGTCTCTTCAAAATGTGTCCAGATTCGATGTATCTACCAAGGAAAGCACCCCTTCATTCAAACTTGTCGCCTAAAAGAAGTTATGGTAGTTACCACCAAGATTTGCATCCCATCCCCTTTGAAATTGGCGCCAAATTGATTTAAAATTCTATTTTTAACTGTGGCAGCTAAGCGCCAGCCCAGCGGTGCTTAGCCGCTAGTGCCAAATTTTTTATTTTTCATTTTTTTCTCTAAATTTGATCCAATTTTGCTCCTTTCATCATGACCATCCATTTTCATCATACTTGCAAGAAAAACACAAAATACCTTCCATTAAAGTGCAATATCATTAAAAATAGGTATAAAAATATGCATAAAAATACTATATATTTTAGGTGTATCAACCATCTTGACCAGTGATGTCAGGGCTGGGGTTTGGTGAGTTCAATTGGCTTTGGACATGTGTAAAGGGGTTTGATTTAAATGGTATGGGGAGTGAGCTCATTTTGGTTTATTTTGGTCAACCAATGCAAATGGGTTGGGTGCACCTCCCCAAGACTTGATTTGGGCTGAAAGATTCCATTTGGTTCAGCTTGATTAGTGGGGTCAAGTCACAATCCAAGTACAATTAGGCTTATTCATGGGTTAGGGGAAACATGGGAATGTTTAATCGCTCTTAAGGTAATCATTAGAGGGTTCCCTCCTTTTGCCACTTTGAGTATGATGATGTGGAAAGATCCCCCATGGCTTTCATGTGGCTTATGCATGGCTCCATGGCTCCATTTGGCTTGGGAATGGCTTGGTTTAGTTTCATGGAAGTAGGTTTTAGAAATTTTGGCATTTAGGGATGATTTTGGCATGAGGTTTGATTTGGAATTATTTAATGATGATTTAGGACTTAGGGGATGTTATCAATTAAAGGGATGATTTGAAAAATGCCGAATGGGCTTTGGAATAGATTTTGGGCTTTGGATTGAAAATTTAGGTTTTTTTTTTACATTTAGGAAAATGGGCTTTTATGTTTTAAAATTGACTTTTGGATAAAAAAATTAGTAAAATTTTGTGTCAAATAAATATTGCATTTGGTTTAGGAATGGGCCATGAATGCTTTGGAATAAGTTTGGGGTAATTTGGAGTTGAATTGGGTTTAATTTGGGCCTTTTAATAGTAGGGTCAAAGTGGGTCAAATTGGGCTAACTTGGGCTAAAGTTGGACTAAGGTTGGGTTTGATGTAAAATTGATGTTGAAAATTGTTTATGAGAGTGTGAAAAAAAGTTTTTAATTTTGGTTGGGTCTTAATTTTGGGATTTGGGCTTGTTTGGGTTCATGATTGGTTTAGGCCAATTTGGGAAATTTTGGTTTGAGTTAGGCTTGGGTGGAGTTTGGGTCCAAATATAAGGTAAATTAAGTTAGATTTTTGTTTGTAGGGATGTTAGGAAAATTTCAAAATAAATTTGGGAAAGTTGGGTGTCATTTGGGTTGAATTTGGGATGGATTGGTTTGGTTGGTCACTTTGGGCCTTAAGGGCTAATTTGAGACCTTTAATCAAATTGGATTAAATTGGCAAAATTGGGGTATGTGACAGTTGAAAAAAATGAAAATGTGAATATTTAGGATTTTTTGGAATTTTTTGGTAATTTTTAGAATTTATGGATTTTTGGGTCAAAAAGGGTATTTTGGGTATTTGGAGGGTATTGGGGGGTATTTTTTGAAATTTTGGTACATTTGGCGATGGATGACCAATATGAGTGGTGGGGAATGCTTAGGATTTATTTTGAGAAATTTTGGGTAATTTAGGCAATTTTGGAAGTTTGGTGGGTTTAGGGCCCCGGGGGTCAAAAATTGAAATTTGGGAAAAATGAAGATTGATTAGGTGTGAGTAGAGTGAAACCATTTTGGTTGAGCCATGAAGCCATGTTAAGCCCACAAGAGCCATGTGAGGACTCATTTTAGACATTCAATATGTTGTTCCTAACCCTCATAGCCAGGGGCTTAGGGGTTGAGGTCCATCCATATGAGTTACCTACACGAGTCAGGAAGCCAAGTTGGGTAAGAATGGTTTTAGGATTTGGAATGTGTGTGAGAGTGTGGTGTGTGCAAACTAAACCTCACCAATACCAGACCACCCAGGGTAATCCTAAGGCCTAAGTGCCCTATAGGAAACTCATCCTTTAAACCTTTATAAATTAGTATTAAGCCTCCAGGTGGCCTGGGGGTTTACAATCAAACATGTGGGGTTTGAAGGGAGTTAAGAAGTGTTTGAATTTCAAAGTGGTGGGTTACATCTCTAGTCTTCTAGGATAGTCAAGGAGAATTCCTATGGCTAGATCCTAAGCACTAAGGAGAGAAAAGAAAGAACCTCATCAAAAATGAGGTCAACATCCCCAAGCACTATATAGCCATCCAATCATATTAGGGACCCACCTTCTATATTATTTAATGAGTTTTTCTTTAGTTTATTTTGAGTGTTAAGTGTGAGATTATTAGTGTTGTTGCTATTGAAGTCTTTCATCATTGCATTGAAGTCAGTAGGTCTCAGCGGATCACATGAAGGAACATTCCAGATAAGTATTTGTAACTTGGTTCAAAGTTTTATAAATATGTTTTGTTGTGTGAATTCAATGTGTTCTGAGTAGTTAGTTTTCTTTCTCCTTTCAACTATAAAAAGATAATAAGATAATTAAAATTTGTTGGAGAATTTAACTTAAAATATTTATAAAAATTGTGATGATATTAATATCTGATCTTAGTTTACTTTTTAAACTGGCCATTTAAGTTGTTAAAGCCTGTTGAAGAATTTTGAGACCTATCCGAAGATGAGTTCTTAACTTGTAGATATCACATGAATCCTTAGGTAGTCGAAGGCTTTATTCGGGTTATTCAAGGTGAAGTGCAAATAAATAGGAAGATATGATTTATTGGGCACAAAATTAATTAGTTTTTAGAGTGACAGACTAAATTCTAATAATTTGATTAAAGAAAGGGAATGGGTCACTGGTAGGGCCGACCAAAGCCACCCTTGGACATCTAGTAGTGTGAGCCTAGATAAACCTATTCTACTAATAAAACATCCTGAACTAATATATAGATTAGTCAATATTCTTTATGCCTGGTCCAAAGGGTAAAGAATCAGAATGCTTATATTTGGCACAATACCATAATCTAAATTCTCCACAAATGATAATTATTCTAAAAATTTTAGATTAGTTGAAAAGGAGAAAGTTGTTTTATTTATACCTGCATTAATATTTATTTGCTTACTTACATTTAGTATAACTTTCATTAAATCTAAAATCTAAACTTTAAAAAGAAATAAAAATAATAATTACTTTTAATTTGAAAAATGTAAAAATATTACTTAATATTCTAAAAATCTTCCCTGTGGGATCGATAACCAAGATTTCACTAGAGCCTTGTATTACTTGATATGATACGTATACTTGCGTTTGAAATTGTCACTTTTATAAATTATTAAAATCTAAATATAAATTCATAAATTCATTCACAAGTAAAAACGCATCAATTTTTTGGCGCCGTTGCCAGTGATTAAATCCTCTAGCTGTGGTATCAAATTCTTGCATTTGAAAGTATATATAAAGCCCCGTTAGGTTGAGTCATGCATCAAGTTTTTGGCGCCGTTGCCGGGGAAGATAAGGAAAATATGTAAGAAAGTTAAAAAGACAATTTTCAAATTAAATATAATTTATACACTTTTATTTTTTTTAAAATATAAAACATAAAAAATATATAAAAATAAAAATACAAAAAAGATTTTAATTTTATGCGTAGTTTTGGATCGGAATGATTATTACCTTCTCATTCTGAATTAGAAAGAACTGTTAAAAGAATTAAAAAAGGACAACAAGGTAAATAACTTCAAAAATATCATGAAATGGGTAAATTACATAACAATAATAAAAATTCAATAGAAATCAATGAACAAAATGTTTATAAACCATTAAAGGATTATGCAAACCCTACAGCTGATGAACTTCATATTAGTATTTAAATGCCAGCTGTATATGCTAATTCTTTTGAGCTTAAACCTTCTATTATTCAAATGTTTTAAAATAATCAATTTGGAGGAACACCTAATGAGGATCCAAATTTGCACCTTGCTAGTTTCTTAGAACTTTATGCTACCTTTAACTATAATAATGTTTCTGATGATGCTATCAGGCTTAGAATCTTACCTTTTTCCTTAAAAGATAAAACAAAGATGTGGCTTAATTCATTAGCAACTTGTTCTATTAAAACTTAGGCAGATATGACACAAAAATTTCTTGCTCAATATTTTCCTCCTTCTAAAACTGCAAAATTAAGAAATGATATAACTTCATTTAAACAATTTGATGGAGAAACAATTTATGAAGCTTGGGAAAGATTTAAAGAACTACTAAGAAAATTTCCTCATCATGCTTTGCCAGATTGGTTAATTATTCAAACATTTTATAATGGACTTATTGGATCACTTAGATCTATTATTAATGCTGCTGCTGGTGGTTCTTTAATGGCTAAGACATTTGAAGAAGCTTATACTTTAATTGAAGAAATGACTAATAATAATTTTCAATGGCCTTCTGAAAGGGTTAATCCCAAGAGAATGGCAAGTATTCAAGATAATGAAGCCTTTTCTATTTTAGCTTCACAAGTGGCTGCGATATCTAAGAAATTAGATAATTTTGCTATTAATATATCGCATGTAAGTAATGATAATTCTACAAATACTGATGATTCTCAAACAATGGAAACTTTGCAAGCTATTGCTAGTAAAACTAATAACCCTTATTCTAATTATTATAATCCTGGTTGGAAAAATCATCCTAATTTTAATTGGAATAATGGACATCAACAATGGAGTAATAATCAAGTTAATCTAAATTGGAACAATCAAGGAAATTCAAACTTTAGACCAACTTACCCTCCTGGTTTTAATAATCAGCAAAAAACGTTATCTATAGAAGAATTGATCTTGCAACTAGATAATCAGCTAAAAAGTCAAAACACTGCTATTTATAATATTTAGAATCAGATGGGTCAAATTTCTAATTTTATTAGTTAGAGACCTCAAGGAACGCTACCTAGCAATGTTGAAATTAATCCTAAAGAAACTGGGAAAGAATATGAACAACGAAAAGCTGTACAACTTAGAAATGGAAATGAATTAAAAGAGAAAATTCAGAATGAAATTGAAAAAGAGATAGAGGTAGAAGAAATTGAAAAACCTAAAGATATTCTTTCTCCAAGTAAAGATCGGACTGTAATTTCTATTGAAGGGAAGTTGAAAGACCACCACCACCTTTTCCTCAAAGATTAAAACAACAGAAGCTTGACCATCAATTTTCTAAGTTCTTTGAGATTTTTAAGAAACTTAACATCAACATTCATTTTGCTGAAGCATTGGAACAAATGCCAAGCACTGCAAAGTTTATGAAGGATATTTTAAGCAAGAAAAGAAAATTTGAAGCTTATGAAACTGTTGCATTAAGTGAAGAATGTAGTGCAATAATTCAGAAGAAACTACCTCAGAAACTTAAAGATTCTGGAAGTTTCACTATACCATGTGCTATTGGAGAAAAATTTTGTGGAAAAGCCTTATGTGATTTAGGAGCAAGTATTAATCTCATGCCATTTTCAATCTTTCGAAGGTTATATTTAAGAGAGATTTCTCCCACCACTGTAATCCTTCAGTTAGCTGATCGATCTATCACTTATCCTAAAGGAGTTATAAAGGATGTTCTTGTTAAGGTTGATAAATTTATCTTTCTTGTGGATTTTATTGTGCTAGATATGGAAGAAGATAAAGAAATACCTATTATTTTAGGGAGAACTTTTCTGGCTACCGGACGTGTTATGATTGACGTGTAAAAAGGAGAATTAATGATGAGAGTTAATGATTAAGAGATAACATTTAATGTTCTGAAATCAATGAGGTATCCTGATAAAGAAAAATGCTATCGAATGGATATTTTTGATTATATAATTGACAAACATTATCAAGAAAAATGTAAGGTCATTTCTGAAGATAAAAATGATGAATCTGTGTTATATAATGAGTCATTAACTAAAGAAATTTAAAAAGTAAATGAAGAAAAAATATCTGAAGAAACTCATTATATTCATGAAAACTAGGAAATTTTAGACACAACTAAAAATGATATACTTTTACCCTCAATCGAAAAAGCCCCTGAACTGAAATTAAAAATGTTACCTGCACATTTAAAGTATGCATTTCTTGGAAATTCATTAACTTTACCTGTAATTATTTCTTCGGAATTGAGTAAAGATCAAGAAGAAAAATTAATAGTTGTTGTAAATAATTATTAGAAATATTTTGGTTGGACTATTGCAGATATAAAAGGAATAAGTCCTTCAATATGTATGCATAGGATTTTAATGGAAGAAAATTGTAAACCCACTATTGAACCTCAAAGAAGATTGAACTCAATTATGAAAGAGATTGTAAAGAAAGAGATTTTGAAATGGTTAGATGCTGGAATTATTTATCCTATTTAGGATAGCAAATGGGTGAGTCCTATTCATTTTGTTCTGAAGAAAGGAGGAGTAGCTGTCATTGTTAATGAAAAAAATGAATTAATCCCAATGAGACAAGTTACTGGATGGCAAATTTGCATTGATTATTGAAAATTAAACAACGCCACTAGAAAGGATCATTTTCCTTTACCTTTCTTGGATCAGATGTTGGATAAATTAGTTGGACACTCATATTTCTGTTTTACGGATGGATATTCGGTTATCATCAATTACCTGTTGCTCCTGAGGACCAAGAGAAAACAACATTTACAAGTCCTTATGGAACATTTGCCTTTAGAAGAATGCCTTTCGGTTTATGCAATGCACCTGCAACTTTTCAAAGATGTATGATGTCAATATTTTGTGATTTAATTGATAAAGGAATTGAAGTATTTATGGACGATTTTTCAGTATTTGGAACTTCTTTTGAATCTTGCTTGGAAAATATAATGAAAGTTTTGAAGAGATGTGAAAAAACAAATTTAATTCTAAACTGGGGAAAATGTCAATTTATGGTCACAGAAGGAATTGTACTTGGACATAAAATTTCACAAATAGGGATGGAAGTTGATCAGGAAAAAGTAAAATTTATTGCTGTACTTCAACCACCTACTACCGTTACTGATGTGAGAAGTTTTCTGGGTCATACTGGATTTCATAGGAGATATATAAAGGATTTTCTAAAAATGCTAAACCTCTTTGCCATTTATTGGAAAAAGAAGCTAAATTAGAATTTAATGAAGATTGTCTGAATGTGTTCAATATTTTAAAAGAAAAATTAATCATTGCACATGTTATTGTTGCACCTGATTAGAGTAAACCTTTTGAATTAATGTGAAAATTTTTATGCCTTATTTATGATTCAATTTTTAAGGATATTATTCTTTAATGAAAGGTATTTTTATGTTTCTGGATGTAGGTGATAAAAAAAGAGTTCAAGAAGGATAAAGAAGCAAAAAGGAGCAAAAATGGAGATAAAAGAGCAAAGTTGTCAAAATTGTAGGCCTGGCGCCTAAGCGCCAGTTCGATGCAGACGCAGATAAGATTTTTGATGACTTTAGGCAGTTACTTTGACGATGTTAAGCATTTATTAGAGCTTCTAGAAGACTGGAAGTTACTCCTAATATATAGGACATGTGATACAATGCATCTGGACGCAGGGAAATAGTTTTAATCGCGAAGAGATGTGACCCAAAGTGAAGAGGTACGGAGACCTAGTCACGGAGTCCGGTGCCTAGGCGCGATAGTTACCTATTAGAATATACATTGTATTTGGACGAATTTTGAAGAGGTGCCTTAAGCAACCCCAGGTCAAATTTAGAGCTCTATAAATAGGAGCCCATTGTACAGAGAAAATCGCCCCTTTCACTCCTTCTAGCATTCTTTAGTCCCCAAGCACTATATATCCATCTAATCATTTTAGGGAGCCACCTTCTTTATTATTTAGTGAGTTTATTTTTAGTTTATTTTTAGTGTTAAGTGTGAGATTATTAGTGTTGTTGTTGTTGAAGTCTTTCATCATTGCATTGAAGTCAGTAGGAGTCAGCAAATCACTTGGAGGAACATTCCAGATAAGTATTTATAACTTGGTTCAAAGTTTTATAAATGTATTTTGTGGTGTGAATTCAATTTGTTATGAGTAGTTAGTTTTCTTTCTCTTTTCAACTATGAAAAGATAATAAGATAATTAAACTTTATTGGATAATTTAACTTAAAAACATTTATAAAATTATGATGATATTAATACCTGATCTTAGTTTACTTTTTAAACTGGCCATTTAAATTGTTAAAACCTGTTGAAGAATTTTGAGACCAATCTGGAGATAAGTTCTTAACTAGTAGATATCACATGAATCCTTGGGTAGTCAAAGGCTTTAAGCGGGTTATTCAAGGTGAAGTGCAAATAAATAGGAAGATATGATTTATTGGGCGCAAAATTAATTATGTTTTAGAGTGACAAAATAAATTCTAATAAATTGATTTATAGAAAGGGAACGGGTCACTGGTAGGGCCGACCATAGCCACCCTTGGACAACTAGTAGTGTGAGCCTAGATCAACCCATTCTACTAATAAAACATCCTGAACCGATCTATAGATTAGTCAATGTTCTTTAGGTCTGGACCAAAGGGTAAAGAATAGGAATGCTTCTATTTGGCACAATACCATAATTTAAATTCTCCACAAATGATAGTTATTCTAAAAATCTAGGATAAGTTAAAAAGGAGAAAGTTGTTTTATTTATACCTGTATTAATATTTATTTTAGTGTTGCTTACTTGCATTTAGTGTAAATTTCATTAAATCTAAAATCTAAACTTTAAAAAGAAATAAAAATAATAATTACTTTTAATTTGAAAAATCAAAAAATATTACTTAATAATCTAAAAATCTTTCATGTGGGGTCGATAACCAGGACTCCACTAGAGCCCTGTATTACTTGATACAATACGTATACTTGCATTTGAAATTGTGACTTTTACACATTATAAAAATCTAAATATAAATTCATAAATTCTTTCATAGGTAAAAACGCATCAAGTTTTTGGCGTCGTTGCCAATGATTAAATCTTATAAAAGTGGTATCAAATTCTTGCATTTAAAAGTATATATAAATTCCCGTTAGGCTGAGTCACGCATCAGTTAACAACAGCATTGGCATTGTTCCAGTTGAAGTTTGGGTGATTCTTCCAACTGGGATTATAATAATTTGAACAAGGATTATTAAATTTGTTTTTTATGGCATTCAAGGTTTCATAAGGTGTTTGAGAGTTTATCATCTCTCCTGATGAAATTTCTTCTAACACTGGGGGTGTTTGAGAATAATTCATTCCATATTGATTTATTTTCTTAGAAAGTGCAGCAATTTGAGAGACTATCAAAGTTATCACATTAGAATCATGAATACTAGCTACTCTCTTAATATTTACCCGCTCAGAGGGCCATTGAAAATTAATAGTAACCATCTCTTTAATTAACGAATATGCTTCATCAAAAGATCTTGACATTAATGATCCACCAGCAGCAGCATCGATAATCAATCTTAAACATCCCACTAATCCATTATAAAATAGTTGAATTATTAACCAGTCTGGTAAAGCATGATGTGGACACTATATAAAAAGATCTTTAAATCTTTCCCAAGCTTCGTAAATGGATTCTCCATCAAACTGACTCAAAGATGTTATATCATTCCTCAGCTTAGAAGTTTTTAATGGACGGAAATATTTTGACAGAAAATTATCGGCATATTTTTAGGCTATGTGTCTTGTAAAGGGAGTCACTTACAGAAATTGTCGGCAAAATTTAGATTTTAAATTTAATTTAAATATATATAATTTGAAAAGTAGAATTTGATTTTGAAAAAAATTTTAAGTTTGAAAATTTTAAGATATGAAATCAAACTGATCTCACATCCCAAATAGTTCATATAAACTAGATCCACACCACAAACCGAGTATCTATCCCGAAGAATAGACACACTACTTGATGATGGGGCTCGATTAAGTAAACTAGAAGATTTCTGACATCCGTTTGGTCTGCAGACCAATTTTATAAGCTGACAAGTTCCCCTGCTTAATATAAATGAATTAAGCAGGGTTTATATTATCTGGGTTCTTAAACTTCCCTATAAGGGCAAGCCCCTCTAGTTAATTACATCTTAAATGAAGGGAATCATTTAAGAAAACTCTCGATAATGATCAGTGGTTTTGCTCTCAAGAGTTTCAAAGTTTGAGGTTTTCAAATAAATTGGATTTTGGAAATTTCAATAGGGAATAGCTTGAATTTGGAACAGTTTATTTTAGGAGTCCAATGGAAGAGAAGTAGGGGATGTCACGGACCCGAAGTGAACTTCGGTGACTTCCATACTATCTTATGGTTTGGCTTCAATTTAGAGAAAATTATTTAATGTTTCAATAATGCCAATTTTAGTTAATTTGGACTTATATTAGTATGACATAATCATACAAATAGCCTCGAAGATGTGAGGGTTTATGTCGTACCAAACGACTACCTCGAAGTTCTAAAACCGGTTAGGACTTAATTTGCATAATATGATTATGCAAATGCCTAACAAAAAGTTGAGGATTTATGTTGCACTAGGCAAATTATCTCGAAATCCTATGGCTTGGTTATTTAGACTAAAGAATGGTTTTCTTTGAAGTAGACACAAGTTTTGCTGATGAAGATGGTCGTGCTGCCCACCGTGTTGCAGGTTCCTCGTTGTTGCAGAGGTTTTGTTTTAGAAAGTGGCAGTTAAGAGACAAGAAAAGTGTTTTGGTTTAGAAAAGTCTTAAGGTTCAGATGTCTTAATGTTTTAATTAAAACAAATATTAAAGTTGATTAAGCATAACCGATTAAGATCCCACAGTTCCGTCATCCCGGCACCACTATTTTCATCGGATTCACTTAGTCCAAATGAATTTTCTAAACTATACTGAATGAGTTCCACACCTTCATTTAGACCGTGGGAAATCTCGTTAGCAACATGTGGGTTACATCATCCGAGGGATTCTCGATCATCCAACGAGACATTTTAATTTAGTTGTAGCTGTAGTTTTGTTGTTTTGTTTGTGATTAGATTTTGAGTTATTTTATATTTTGAATGTTGTGGCGGTGAATTTTATCTTGTTGTGACTTTTAATTTAGTTTTGGGTTTCAGTTTTGTGGCTATCCTAAAAGGTTTCAGTTTCCATGCAGGGTGACATTTTTGTTTAACATGTAAATTTTTGCAAGAAAGAAAGTACAATGCAGGTAAATAAATTGCAATAAAATAAAAGCGTACCTGGAGGGTCACCTCTTCATTCCAGGATGCACTTAAAACACATGTCAAGACATTCAAACGTTTACAAGAAACACCTAGTTAAAGCCAAGGGAAGGTTCTGGTTCTCTACCAGATTCCTAATCCTATTGCTAGTCAATTCCTATGACGTCTAGGTTTTTGTGTTTTGTTAAGGATGATTTTCTTCACCAAAGAACAATTAAGTTAAATTGTTCTTCTAAAACATCCCATTATATTGAGAAAGTTCTTAGGACGGGTCCTAAACATCTTTTCAATGCTTCTGGGATTATTTTGAGTCCAAATGAATTTCATTCTACAGGTGAATTGATCATTCAAGCGGTTTAGTTATGTTTTGTTTCTTGCTCAGTAAACTTAGATATTTGATTATCCGATGTGTAAAGTGACATTTCACTTGATGCTCCATTTAAAGGTTATAAACGTGAGAGCCTTCAGGGGCAAATTAGTTTGTTAAGGGATTTAACCACTAAGATTGAATTGTTATCTCAAGACAATTTAGTTTAGTCATGAAATTTCAAATTGAGTCTTTAATTTTTTAAAATTGTTTAAGTTAAAAGGGTGTTTAAATTATTTAATTCCATTAAGTTTTGATGATTTGATTTAAATTAATTTTAGTACTTTAGGTTGGCTTAAATTGGTTTGATTTTCACATTTTAATTATGAATTGTCTCAAATGTCTCAAATTTGTTTTAAGTTTGTTCTTAAGTGATTTCAAATTAGTTTTAAGTGTTTTAAATTTATTTTAATTTGATTATTAAATCATTTAATGTTTTTAACTTTAATTTAATTAAGGATTATTTCCTTTTTTAATTAATAATTTCAATCATCATCATTGTTTTTAGAATTAATTAAGAGTTGAATATTATTGAATTGATCCATTTAGGAATTTTTAGATTAATGAATTGATATCTTCTTAAGTCATATTCCTAATCTTAATAATCCAAATTTTATTTATTCTCCCAAAATTTAAATGATTTAATTAATTAAGGTTCCATTTTGATATTTTCAAAGTGATTAATGGGTTTTTACCTCCTAATTTCCCTAAGTTTCAATCATCTAAGAGAAAATTATGATCAAATATTTTACCCCCCCCCCCTTTGATTAGGCCTAAGGTATTAATTAGGATTAAAATCCCTTAATTATCTTTATGCCCTCTTAAACATATTCATTTCATAACTCAATAAATTGAGCTCAAATGAACTTGAAATTTTTATATCACCTTACTCACATGACAATTAAGACATTAGAGGAGAAAATGTGATTTTTTTCATTTTTAATTTAATTTATATAATTATTTTAATAAAAATAGGGATTTTTCATGAAAATTCAACAACATGACCAAGGTAAGGTTTCTGTCCCTAGTAAAATTACGGGATGTTCTTACTGACCAGAGGACCACTTGGACCAATTTTGGTTATTTTGTGAATTTTATTTTATTTATTATAATTATTTCAAATTTTGGAGAATTAACTAATTATAAAATAAAATTAAAGTTGAAATTTGAGTTTTATATTTTTCATAAATTTCTCTGACCTCAAGGAGCTCAAAGAAACAGAATTTTATATTTTCTGATTTTTCGTTGATTTATTAGAATTATTTTAGTGGAAGGTAAAGAAAATTCATTTATTGAATATTCAAAGTTATCCTAGGCTTTTAAAAATTAACATCTTAACTTAGAGACTTAAGAAAAATATTTTGGTGGTTCCCAAGTGATTAGGAGAGCAAATGTGATGTTTTAGTGAATTTTTTATATTTTTGTAATTTTTTTTTAATTTTTAATTATTAAATATTTAAAAATGATTAAAAACAAATTTTTATGAAAAATGCAATTTTATTTTTCTTGGACTCCTCTAATCACAGAGAACTCCCAAATTTAATTTGGTGAAATTTTGAAATGTATTTTGGTTTTTATGAATTTTTTAATTTTCAAAGTAGCAATGTCACTTAATTAATTTATTTATTAGTGTAAACTAATTCCAATTGATTTGAATTTTTTATGTGAGGTTCTTTATATCCTAAGTGACAGTGGAGAATTGATTTCATGTGATTTTAATGTGTGGTTACTCCTAATTAATTAAAGTTCATTTTTAAGTGTTTGGAGTGAATTGGGCAGAGTTTTGCTAAGGTTGGTTACAGCACCATCTATGGCTGTGAGGGAGGTGAGTTTAAATAGCCATGGCTATGGCTGATTTCAGGGAGGTTTGGAGGCTAGGATTTGCTGCCTAGGGGGGTCAGGCTAGGATTTGCTGCCTAGAAAAGCAGCCATAATGGCCATTGGGGTTAAGACAGCTCAGCGGGCAGATTTTGATTTTTTTTAATTCAAATGAGGCTCTCGGCCTGGTTTTTTCCGGCGAGCTAGGTGGTGTTCCGGCCATGGTCCAGTCACCATCTTGACCAGTGAGGTCAGGGGTTGAGTTTGGTGCAAGCAATGTATAAAGAGCTTGATTTAAGTGGAATGGGGGGAGAGTGCATTTTGGGTCCAAATGGTTCAAATGCATGGATTTGGGTTTGGTGCACCCACCAAGGGGACTTTGGGTGCTGTGGGGGTCAGGTGAGTCAAATGGCTTAGTGGGGAGAAGTCACCATCTAAGTACATCTATGTTTAGGCAAGATTTAGAAGAGTCATGAAAAGACTTAATCACCCATAAGAGAATCTTTAAAGGACTTCCTACCTTTGCAACTTTGGGTATGGTGAGGTATAAAGTGGCTTCCATGGCTCTCATGTTGATTGTGCATGGCTTCTTGGCTCACATTTGGCTTGGGAGTGGCTTGGCTTAATTTCATGAAAATAGGTTTTAGAAATTCTGACATTTAGGGGTAATTTGGCATGAGGCTTGATTTAGCTTTATTTTATGATTGATTTAGAACTTAGGGGATGATATCAATTAAAGGGATGATGAGAAGAATGCCATATGGGCTTTGGAATAGATTTTGGGCTTTTAAAATATTTTAAGGAGATGAGCTTTTAGGTTTTAAAATAAACTTTTGGATAAAAATTTGGTAAAAGGTTGTGCCAAATAAATGTTGCATTTAGTTTAGGAATGTGTTGTGAAGGTATTAGAAAAGATCTGGGGTTGAATTGGGTTTAATTTTGGTCTTTTAGTAATAAGGTTAAAGTGGGTCAAATTTGGCATACTTCGACTAAAGTTGAGCTAATTTTGGGTTTGATGTAAAATTAATATTGCAATATTTTTATGGAGGTGTGAAAAAGAGTTTTCAATTTTGGTTGGGTCTTAATTTTAGGATTTGGGCTTGTTTGGGTTCATGATTGGTTTAGGCCAATTTGGGGGATTTTAGTTTGAGTTAGGCTTGGTTGAAGTTTGGATCCAAATATTGGGTATATTAAGTTAGAATTTTGTTTGTGGGGATGTCAGAAAGGTTCCAAAACAAATTTAGGGAAAATTGGCTGACATTTTAGTTCAATTTGGGATAGATTGGGTTAGTTAGTCACTTTGGGCCTCAAGGGCCAATTTGGAAATTTTTTATCCAAATTGGGTTAAATTGATAGAATTTGGGTAGGTGGTAGTTGAAGAAAATGATGTGGATAATATTTTGAATTGTTGGAATTTTAGGCTATTTAGGGTACAAGGAGGGTACATGAAGGGTATTGGGGGCTATTTTTTGAAAATTTTGGTATATTTGGTCATGAATGATCAATTTGAGTGGTGGGGAATGTTTAGAATTTATTTTGAGAAATCTTTGTTAATTTAGACAATTTTGAGAATTTTGGACAACTTCAAGGGTATTTGGTAGGTTTGATGGGTTTAGGGCCCTGGGGGTCAAAAATTGAAATTCAGGAAAAATGAAGATTGATTAGATGTGAGTAAAATGAAACCATTTTGGTTCAGCGATGAAGCCATGTTAAGCTCACAAGAGCCATGAGAGGACTTATTTTAGGCACTCAATATGTTGTTCCTAACCCTCTTAGCCAGGGGCTTAGGGGTTGAGGCCCATCCATATGAACTTCCTACAAGAGTCAGGAAGCCAACTTGGGTAAGAGTGGTTTTAGGGGTTAGAATGCATGTGAGAATGTAGTGTGTGCAAGCTGAAACTCACCAAGACCATGCCAGCCAGAGCAATCCTAAGGCCAAAGAATCCTATTGGAACTCATCCTTGAACATCCACATTTGACTTTAAACCTTCCAAAGGGGCTTGAAGGTTTATGGTCATCTGTGCGGGGTTCTAGGGGAGTTAAGATGTGGCTTGAACTTCTAAATGGTGGGTTCCATTTCTAGTCCTCTAGGATAGTGAAAGGGGAAACCTATGGCTAGATCCTAAGCACTAAGAGGAAAGGAAAGACCTCACCAGAAATGAGGTCAACAAATGGATCCCCAATAGGTGTGGTGTGCTAAAGTAGCACACTGCGCGTATTGGCATTGACCAAAGAGATCAACAAGACCAACACAAACAACCAAGTGATCCACTCAAAACGAAGCATAGAAAACTTCCGCTGGGGAGTTTCAAGTAAATCTCCAAGGCTAAAGATTCCAAAACTCTCTCTGGGGAAAAGGAGGTGAATTTCATATCACAAGATCTGGGGAGACCGGGGTCGGCATATTTTGAGGTTATGTGTTTTGCAAAGGGGTCACCTACAGAAGTTGTCGGCGAATTTTTTTAGATTTTAAATTTAATTTAAATATATATATAGTTTAAAAGATAACATTTGATTTTGAAAGTAATTTTAAGTTTAAAAGCTTTAAGATATGAAATCAAACCGATCTCACATCCCAAATAGTTTATATAAACGAGCACCGCACCACAAATCGTGTATCTATCTCGAAGAATAGACACACTGCTTGATGATGGGGCTCGATTAGATAAACTAGGAGATTTGTGACGTCCGTTTAGTCTGCGAACCAATTTTATAAGCCGACAAGTTCCCCTGCTTAATATAAATGAATTAAGCAGGGTTTATATTACCTGGGTTCTTAAAGTTCTTTATAAGGGCAAGCCCCTATAGTTAATTACATCCTAAGTGACGGGAATCACTTAAGAAAACTCTCGATAATGATCATTGGTTTTGCTCTCAAGAATTTTAAAGTTTAAGGTTTTCAAAGGATCAGATTTTTAAAAATTCAAAAGGGAATGACTCAAAATTTGGAACAATTTATTTTAGAGAATCCAAAGGAAGAGACGTAGGAGAAGCCGAAGATCCAAGAAGAATCTTGGCAACTTCTCAAACTATCCTATTGTTTGGCTTAGATTTGAGAAAATCCTAATATTATCTTATATTTCAATCTTGCCAATTTTAGTTAATTAGGACTTATATTCGTATGACATAATCATACGATCAGCCTCGAAGATGTGAGGGTTTTATGTCGTACCGAACGACTACCTCGGAATCCTAAGACCAGTTAGGGCTTAATTTACATGACATGATCATGCAAATGCCTAACGAAGAGTTGAGGATTTATGTTGCACTAAGCAAACTACCTCGAAATCCTATGGCTTGGTTTATTTAATTCTAAGAAAGTTTTGTTGAAGTAGATCTGAGTTTTGCTGATGACGATGGCCGAGCTGCCCACCATGCTCCGAGCTCCTTGTTGTTGCAGAGGTTTAGTTTTAGAAGTCATAAACCGGGAGATGAGAGAAGTGTTTTGGTTTAGAGAAAATCTTAAAATCCAAGTGTTTTTAATATTTTAATTAAAACAAATCTTAAAGTTGTTTAAACAGAACCGATTAAGATCCCACGGTTCCATCATCCCGGCACCATTATTTTCATCGATTTCACTTAGTCCAGATGAATTTACTAAACTCAACTGAATGAGTTCCACACTTTCATTTAGACCATGGGAAATCCCGTTAGCAACACGTGGGTTACATCATCTGAGGTATTCCCGATCATTCAACGAGACGTTTTAATTTAGTTGCAATTATAGTTTTGTGTTCTGTTTGTAATTAAATTTTGAGTTGTTTTATATTTTGAAATGTTGTGGCGGTGAATTTTATCTTGCAGTGATTTTTAATTTAGTTTTGGTTTCGGTTTAGGGACTATCCTGAAGGTTTTGGTTTTCATGCAACGAGTTGTTTATCATGCAAGAAAAGTAAAGTGCATTTGCAATAAAGTAAATTGCAATAAAATAAAAGCGTACACGGAGGGTCTTCCCGTCATCCCAAGCTGCACTTGAAACACATGTTAGAGCATTTAAGTATTTATAGCAATTACCTAGGTAAAGCTAAAGGTAGGGTTTCTGGTTTTCTACCAAGATCCTAGTCCTATAGCTAGTCATTCCTATGACGTCTAGGTTTTCAATTTTGTTTATGGATGATTTTCTGCACCAGAGAATAATTAAGTTCAATTGTTCTTATAAAACACTCCGTCATATTGAGGAAGTGCTTAAGACGAATATTAATCATCTTTTCAATATTGCTGGAATTATTCTAAGTCCAAACGGATTTAATTAATCAGGTGAATTAATCATCCGAGGTTTAATTAAGTTTAGTTCTTTTGCTCAGTGAACTAGGACATTTGAATATCCTATAAGTGAAGTAACACTTCACTTAATACTCGGTTTAGGAGTTATGACAACAAGAGCTTTTGAGGGCAAATTGGTGTTTAAGTGATTTGTGATTTACTTTAATTTTAATTAATGGTTTTAAGTTTAAAATAGTGTTCAAGTTATTTTAGATTTATTTTTGAATTCTTTATGTCTTAGGTGATGTTATATTTAATTCAATTTAATTTAATTTAATTTAATTTAACTTAATTTGGTTTAGTTTTAATTTTAATTTAATTTTATTTTTAATTTTAATTTAATTTAGATTTTATTTTAATTTGATTTTATTTTTTATTTAATTTAATTTAATTTAATATGTTTTAATTTAATTTAATTTAGTTTAATTTAATTGTTGAAATTTTGAAAGGATTTAATTTAAATGTTTTAATTTTAATTTAATTTAATGATTAAGTCTTTTAGTATTTTAAATCTTGAGTTTGAATTATCATTTTAATTAGGAATTAAATATTATTGAGGTGATTAATTTAGGGATTCTTAAATTAAAGAACAAATGTCTTCTTAATAATATCCCTATTTTAATAATTTCAATTTTTTAATTTTCCGAATTTCATTAATTAAATGATTAAAGTTTACTCTAATTAATCTTAAAAATGATTGATGGGTTTCTATCCTTTAATTATTTAAATTTCAATCATCCAAATCAGATTAGGATCAAATATTTTACTCTCTCATTTTATTAAGCCTAAAGTTTTAATTAAGGGTTAAAATTTTAATTACCATTTTGCCCTTCAAGCTTAATAATTCCATAACTCCCTAAATTGAGCTTAAATGAATTTCAAATTTTTATGTGGCTTCACTCACATGTCAATTAAGACATTAGAGGAGAAAATGTGATTTTTCTGTATTTAATTTATTTATATAAATATTTTTTTGTAGAAAATAGGGATTCTCAAGGAAAACTCAATAAGATGACCAAGGGAATTTTTCTGTCCTTAAGAAAATTATGGGGCACTCCTAATGACCAGAGGACCATTTGGACTAATTTTGGTGATTTTTTTAATTATATTTTATTTATTAGAATTATTTTGATTTTTGGAGCATTAATTAATTTTAAAATAAAATTAAAGTTGAAAAATGGATTTTATATTTTTCTTAAATCTCTCTGACCTCAAGGAGTCCAGAGAAATAAATTTTATATTTTTCTGATTTTTCTTTGATTTATTAGAATTATTTTAGTGAAAAGGTTGGAAAATACATTTTTTAATATTAAAAAAATACATTAAGCCTTTAAAATTCAATATCTTACCCTAGGGACTTAAGAAAAATATTTGGTTTGTTCCTAGATGATTAGAATTCAAAATGTGACATTTTGGTGATTTTTAATATTTTTATAATTTTTATTATTTTTTAATTATTAAAAATATTAAAATAATGATAAAAATCAACTTTTTAGAAAATTACAATTTTAATTTTCCTAAGTTCCTCCGATATCAGAGAAGCTCCAAAACTATTTTTGTGAATTTTTGAAAAGTATTTTGTGAGTTATAAATTTTTAAAGTTTAATTTTACCCATTATTACTTAAGAGGCTTAATCAACCCATTTGGACCTTCTGACCCTAATTTTTAAAGACCTTCTAACCCTAATTTCAAACCCTAGTTTAAATTTTTATAGACCTTCTAACCCTAATTTCTCACTCGATTCTCAACGGATTTTCATGTTCTTATGCTCTATGGATTCGTCTTGAAGAGACGAACACATCCAAACGGTAAACATGCATTGAAATTGATTCAAATTAAATGGAGAATCTCTGTAAGCTCGGGAAGAAGAGTGAGTCCATACCTTTGCTCGGAGAAGTGAAGCTTCGATGCGAGAGTTGTGTCACCTTCGATTGGGTCCGAGCAAGCTCCAGGATGAAGTCCCTTGGCACTGGTGAATTGTCTAGGTATGATTTCGACCACGGCCGATCACAAAGCTTGGAGGCTGGGAGCAATAGGCTGGCTTCGGTGAGGGGACTTTTGCTGGGAAACTTCTTATCTTGGTACTGGTGAAGGTGTAGGACCAATCAATTTGGAGATTGGCTCACTATGGTAAAGTGTCCTGGTTTTGAGCTTGGATTTCGACTGCGAAATTGAGCTCGCAGAGAGAAATGGCAGGGGGATTTCGGTGGGGATCAAGTTCTCTATGTGTAGAGAGTGGTACGGGATGATTTTGGCGGGGTTTCGGTAAGTTTTGGTTCAGCACCTCTCATGGCCGAGAGGAGGTGGTGTTTAAATAGGCATGGTCGGAGGGCTTCCCGGGGGGTTTGAAGGCTCGGGATCGAGCTTGCTCCGGTGAGGAGAAGAAGAGCTATGCTTGTCCATTTGGGATGAGACAAGTCGGCAAGGGAGAATTGAATTTTTTGGCTCACATGGAGCTCTCGGCCATGGTGTTTTCCGGCGGCACGGTGGCTGGCCGGCCGAGCACCTGGTCACCATCTTGACCGAGTGGGGTCGGGGGTTGGCAATGGTGCGATCGATTGGAGTTTGACATGTGTAAAGGGGCTGAATTGAAATGGAATGGGGAGAGGCTCATTTTGGGTTCAATTTGGTCAACCCATGTATTTGGGCTTGGTTCACCTTCCCATGGTTTGATTTTGGGCGAGGGGGATAAGTTGGGTCAGTTGCCATGGAGTGGTGAAGTCTCCATCCACGGTGAGGTGGCTAAACTTGGTTTAGTGTGTGACATGGTTATGGTTAAAAAGGCTTAATGAAGGATTAGGAAAGGGGGCCCTCCTTTTGCCATTAATGGCTTGGTCACATGTCAAACCTTCCATGGCTTCATATGGCTTGTAAATGGCTTGCTCATGGCTCCATGTGGCTTGAGACAAAGCTTGGTCATTTACATGAAAAAGGGTTTTAGAAATTTTGGTAATTTAGGGGTAATTTGATGGGATTTGGCATATGGCTTGATTTGGAATTATTTCATCATGGATTTAGAACTTAGGAGATGGTTTTATCAAATGGATGATGATAGAGGATTGTCATGTGGGCTTCAAGATGGATTTTGGGCTTTTTGAAATCATTTTGGATGGGCTTTTAGGAAGGCCTAAGGGAATGAGCCTTTAGGTTTAAGAATGAATTCATGGATGGGAATTTTGTAGAAGTTTGGGCCAAATAATTGTTGGGTTTTGTTTAGGGATGTGTCATGAGTGATTTGAAATGAATTTGAGGTGGTTTGGGTTTGAATTGGGTTGAATTTGGGTTCATTTGGTAAATGGGCCAATGTAGGTCAAATTGGGCTAATTTGGGCCAATGTTGGGCTAAGGTTGAAATTGATGTAAAATTAATGTTGGGAAATGTTTATGGGAGTGTTTCAAAGAGGTTTTAACTTTGGTTGGGTTTTGGTTTTGGGACTTCGGCTTATTTGGGTTAGGTTTGGGTTTAGGTCAAAATTGGGCTTTTGGTTTTGGGTTGAATTTGAGTGGGGTTTGGGTCCAAATTTTGGGCAAATTATGTTAGTTTTTTTGTTTTTGGGGATGTTAGGGAAGGTTTAGAAAAGGTTTGGGGTCAATTGGAGTTGAATTGGTTTGGTTTGGGCTAAGTTTGGGTCATGGGTCCAAATTGGGCTTTAAGGTCCAATGTAAAATTGGATTCAAATGTCAATCAAAGTGGACTTGGATTTGGTCTATATTGATATTGTGGATGTTAAATTGAAGTTTAGAATTGAATTGAACCAAAATTGGGGTCAATTGGGTAGATTTGGTTTGACATTGGGTTCACTTGGGTTAAGAATGGGCTAAATTGGGGGTTTTGGTAGAAGTGGGGTAATTGACAAAATTGGCCCATGGTGTAGTTGGACAAAATGAAAATGGGAATATTTGGGATTTTCTATAATTTTATGGGAATTTTCTGAATTTTTGGATTTTTTTGCTAAGAGGGGCGTTTTGGGTATTTGGAGGGTATTTGGGGGTATTTTTGGAATTTTTGGTATTTTTGGCTATGGATGATCAATTTGATTGGTGAGGAAATGTTCAAGGTTAATTTTGGGGAATTTTGGGTGATTTCAAAATTTTGGAGGATTTGGGCAATTCTAAGGGCTTTTAGTAGGTTTGATGGGTGTAGGGTCCCCGGGGTCAAAAATTGAAATTTTGAAAAAAAGAAGATTGATCAAATATGAGTGAAATGGAAGCACTTTGGTTGAGCCATGAAGCCAAGTTAAGCCTATATGAGCCATGAGAGGACTCATTTGAGGACTCATTTGAGGCATTCACTATGTTGTTCCTAACCCTCTTAGCCAGGGGCTTAGGGGTTAAGGTCCATCCATATGAATTACCTACATGAGTCAAGGAGCCAAGTTGGGTATGGGTGTGGTTTTAGGATGCTGGATTGTGTGTGTGAGAGTGTAGAGTGTGAGTGTAGTGAGTGTGTAAGTTAACCCTCACCAGACCAAGCCACCTAGGGTGGTCCTAAGGCGAAAGAGTCCTATAGGGAACTCATCCTTTAAACCTTCACATTTGATTTCAACCCTCTAGGTGATTAGGGGTCTACAATCAAGCTTGTGGGGTTTGCAGGGAGTCAAGAGGTGTTTGGAATTTCTAAGTGGTGGGTCCCATTTCTAGTCCTCTAGGATAGTCAAAGGAAAAGCCTAAGGCTAGATCCTAAACACTAAAGAGGGAAGAGAAGACCTCATCAAAAATGAGGTCAACAAATGGACCCCCAATAGGTGTGGTGTGCTAACCGAGCACCTTGCTCGTATTGGTGTTGACCGAAGAGATCAACAAAACCAACACGGATGTCCAAGTGACAAACTTAGGACGAAGTGAAGAATTTCCGCTAGGGTGTATCGAGTAAATCTCCAAGATCGAAGATTCCGAACTCTCGGCTGGGGAAAAAGGAGGTGAATTTCGGATCACAAGATTTCAAGAGACTTGGATGTTAGATTCGTTTCATTTTCTCGTTTCAAGTTTTAATTATGAGTTTGAATTTCGATTTGAGTTTCAATTTTTGGTTTTATGCGGAGAAAGAGTAGAGGCTAAGGCCCACCGAATGCATTTGTATGCTTGAGAAGGAAGCGAGATCGAACCTATTCCAATGTGTATGCTTGAGAAGGATTAGGACTGAGCCAATCCCAAATGCTTGAGGAAGAGTAGGACAAAGCCTATCCGAAATGCAGAGTGCTTTAATTTCAATTTCTTGCTGAGAGGATCAAATTTTGAGATTGCTGAGAAAGGAGTAGGACTATGCCTATCCCGAGTGCTGAGAATTGCTGAGAACTGCTGAGAATATGCTGAGAATTGCTGAGATTGCTGAGAATGCTGAGAATTGCTGAGAATTGCTGAGAAAGGAGTAGGACTGTGGCTATCCCGAGTACTGAGAATTGCTGAGAAGGGAGTACGGCGGAAGCTTATCCGATTCTTTGAGATGGGAGTACGGCGGAAGCCTATCCCGATTGCTTGAGATGGGAGTACGGCGGAAGCCTATCCCGATTGCTTGAGATGGGAGTACGGCGGAAGCTTATCCCGAGTCTTTGAGATGGGAGTATGGCGGAAGCCTATCCCAATTGCTTGAGATGGGAGTACGGCAGAAGCCTATCCCGAATGTCGAGATGGGAGTAGGGCGGAGGCCTATCCCGATCGTTGAGATGGGAGTACGGCGGAAGCCTATCTCGAGTGCTTGAGATTCGTCGAGATGGGAGTACGGCGGAAGCCTATCCGATTACCGAGATGGGAGTACGGCGGAAGCCTATCCCGGTTGCGAGATTGCCGAGATGGGAGTAGGGCGGAAGCCTATCCCGATTGCTTGAGATGGGAGTAGGCGGAAGCCTATCCCGATCTTCGAGATGGGAGTACGGCGGAAGCCTATCCCGATTGCTTGAGATTGCTTGAGATGGGAGTAGGGCGGAGGCTATCTTGATTCGTTGGGATTGCTTGAGATGGGAGTAGGGCGGAGGCCTATCCCGATGCTTGAGATGGGAGTACGGCGGAAGCCTATCCCGATCGCGAGATTCTTGAGATGGGAGTAGGGCGAAAGCCTATCCCGATTGCTGAGATGGGAGTGCGGCGGAAGCCTATCCCGATTGCTGAGATGGGAGTACGGCGGAAGCCTATCCCGAATGCTGAGATTTAGTTTATGCAGTGGTTGTGAAAAATTTTGTTGATATTTGATTTATGCTATGACTATGAAGAATTTTACTGAGATTTGGATTATGCTGAGATCGAAATGAGATATGAAAGTGTTCCATATCCCACGGGAATCAATCAAAGTCTGATTGCTTGGCGAAGGGTACGAACCTATGCCATCCGAATCAAATTGAAGATTCCTCGTGATTCTGAAATCATCCCGAGAGAGGGTTTCAAAGGAGGTCCGGAATGCATCTTGATTTGAGGAAGGATTCAAGGATTTGAAAAGATGGACGTAAAATGGAATTCAACTTGAGCTTTAGATTTGTTTTGTTTGTTCTTTAACTATCCCTTTTTTTTGTTTATTTGGTGTTCATGTGGATTTGAAATTCTTTTTAATGCTTGGATTTTTATGGAAGAGAGTTCTTATTTATTTTCTTTTTCTTTTCTGTTCTTTGTTTGAAGTTTATTTAACATTAATGGCGTTTTCCAGTCAATTTGCACAAAAAGAGGTGAAGACAAAATATGACATGGTCACTTTCATTCCAATCTTGTTGAAGATACATCATACAACTCAATCTGAAATATTTCTCATACAATGCATGACTCAAAACGGACTATGTATGATTCTTGTTGATCCATCCAAAAAGTGTCTGTCAAATCCATGTCTGAATAATGAGATACATAGTCAATAACATCACCTTCCAAGCCATCCTTGGCAGGAATGCCGCATGGATGTGCATTGGAGGTGTGCTATTTCCCGTGTAACTCACAGCTCGTAGGGCCGAAGATTCTCCAATTCTGGATCTGGCTGGAAGTGGTATGGTGCCTTTCTGTCGTCCATCCTTCTAAAAGTGACGGAGATCCGCTCCACTGGTACTCCCGGTATGCAATGTTTTGCAATGTCTTCTCCATTTCCTTGTAATATCATGACGAAACCTACCGGAAGTGGTATCTCCACCGGCCCTCGGAACTTACCCGGGCCTGCTATCCGGAGGTCAGATCCGAACATGATATTGCATTGGTTGACGAATGAAACTGTGCAGAAAGGTCTGACAAAGTCGTGGTGGTCTATGTGTGGAGGTATGCAGTCACCCTTCTGATAAATGTTGATGATGTAACTGTTGGGTATGCGGTCCGTGGCGGTACCCTCCACGTTATCATTCTTTTCACCATTCTTTTAATTATTCTCGTCATTGGATCCACCTCACCGTGACGGAGTATCCACGGTGGATTTCCTTTTCTGTCCTCTACGAAGTTATAGCAACGTCTGCATTGTATTGTGACTCTTCCTTTCCCTGGCATCCATTTTCGGGGTTCCGAATAAGTCTTTTCTCTCAGACGGCCTGCTCGACCCATCTTCTGAAGTTCTAGAATGCAATCCACAATCTGCTGTTGCTAGTACTCTGAGAATACATCTGTGTCTAACTCGAGGCCTTCCAAAATGTTGATTCTCCTGCCTCTAATCCTTTCAAAATATTCAAAAGTCTTCTTCTCAACATTTTACATTCTTTCTAGTTCATATTCTGGGATGATCTACAAGTGACAAGGCCTAGTAACGTATTGCGGGATGTATGGCTCAATCCCGTCACGTTCTCCTACATACCTTGGCTCCTCGGGGATTGTCTCTGTCGGGACATCCTCCGGGGTTGCTTCAGCAACAAGGTTCTTCGGATATGGTATCTCCGCCGGCGTCGAGGCACGCGATTCTATCTCTGTCCTTCTTGGCACTTCTCCAATCTGTTCTAATCCTCTCGGCGTTGACTTTCTTCTTTCTGGTTCCTGCCGAACCGGTATCTTTGAAATGTGTGTGTCTGCGAAGGCGGCTGTTTCCTCGTGTTGATCTGCTGCTAGTTTAGTCAACATCTTGCGGATACGGCGATTCTTATTCCTTCTTTGAGTAGCAGTGAGCGTAGCTCTCCTCACTTCTTGAATTTCTGCGGGCGCGGCGCTGACGAGCCTGCCCTCTGCCGTGGCAACTACTGACTTGATTTTCTTGCTTTCTTCAATGTTTGTCTTTCTTTTCTTGTTGCTGGATTGGTGGCTTGGGCCACCCATCTTCATTACTGTCTGGCTATGAAGTTCCTCTCGGTCCACTGGGACCCAGTCATTTTCTTCATACTGTAGGTTCGGTCGGTGTGAAGTCGAATCAATTTCTATCACTTGCTCCATCCTTCACCCTCTTTTCATCGAGTGCGAGACTCATGCCATTTTTAAAGTTTAGGACCAACCGCCCGTTCGACATTTCCTGCGAAGACAACAAGGAAAGGATCGAGGTACGTACTAAGAACAAGAACATTAAGAAAGTATTTATCACTGAAGATTCTTATTCACTTATTCCAATTTTAATTTTACGGAAAATAGGAAAAGATAAGGAAAGATCAGGAAAAAGATTTGATTTGAAAGGAAGGGTAAAACTTTATTATTATGATTTGACATATTTTATTTTTAGCACATATATTTTTTTATTTTATCCATTTTTATGTTTTTTGGGTTCGGACCCAGTCACAAAGTGATTGCTTGACCCGTGTTTCTAGGGATAAGACTCTATTTTAGAGGCCACCCTTCGAAACATCAGGTTGCGTAATACTTCTTCAAATATGGTCCATTGATTGGAAGCATTTGTCGTTCTCCTTGGTAATTTACAAGTTGGTAGGAGCCTCCTGTGTAGACTGCCTCGACCAGAAACGGCCCTTCCCAAGTCGGTTCAAATTTGCCTCCTATCTTGCGATGTGCAAGAATAGGTCTTCTGAGAACAAGAACTAAGTCACCCACTTTGAAAGTTCTTGGGCGGACCAGTTTATCATGGGCCTGGATCATCTTAGCTTGTACAGTTCCAAATTTTGCTGCGCTGCAAGTCTTTTTCCTTCCAAGTTTTCCAGTTCTTCCAGTCGTAATCTGGCATTTTCTTCTGTAGTAATTTTATTTGCGACTGCAATCCTGAGTGATGGAAGCTGTACTTCCAAGGGTAAAACTGCCTCGGACCCGTACACTAAAGCGTAAGGCGTAGACTAAGTAGGAGTCCTGAAAGTCGTCCTGTAGGCCCATAAGGCTTCTAACAAATTCTCGTGCCAATTTCTCTTATTGTCATCCAAAGTTTTCTTTAAAATTTGAACGAGAGTTTTATTAAAAGCCTCGGCCAAGCCGTTTGCTCTTGGGTAGTAGATTGTTGAGTATCGCCAATCGATTCCATGTTTTCTGACAAAATTGTTGATTTTTGTGCTTCTGAATGCGGACCCATTATCTGAAATGATTCTGCGCGGTACTCCGAAACGGTAGACGACTTGATTTTTGAAAAACTGTAGCACATGGTGTGCCTTTACTTCTACGAGTGGAGCTGCTTCGCCCATTTAGAAAAGTAGTTCGTAGGCTGCAAGGATGAAGCGATGTCCTCTTGAAGAAGGTGGTTCTATCGGACCCACTATATATGTGCCCCAACACTCAAATGGCCACGACGCAATTGTCGGATGTAGCACATTTGGATGTTGGTGTAGAACCACTTCGTGCACTTGGCACTGGTGACAACTTTTGGCAATCTTCATGCAATCGGTCATCATCGAGGGCCAGTAATACCCTAGTCTTTTAATTTTCATCTTCTTATTCGGACCCGACTGATGAGCGCCACAAAGTCCTGAATGCACTTCTTTGATAATTTCACGAGCCTCGGACCCGCACAGGCATCTTAACCACATCTGATCAAAAGACCTTCTATAAAATGAATTGTTTATTAATGCGTAAGACAGAGCTCTTTTCTTGATTTGATGTGCTTAATGACCTATCGTCACGGTAATTTCCCTGTTTGCGGAGTAGTTCATTAGCGGTCGACGCCAATCTTCGTGTTTTCCGTCACTGCTGCATAGCTGATTTCTCTGTTTTTCCGATTTACGTATCATATCCATGTCGAGCTGTGATAGGACCTGTCATCCTTGAACTAACACTTCAACTGACTCATCTTGTAAGAAGGCAAATTCTTTTGCAAGGCGAGCTAGCGCATCCGCGAGAGCATTTTCTCTTCTGGGGATCTTGTAGATTGTTACATTCGGAATTTGTTCCAACAGTTTCATGGCATACTGCAAGTATTGCTCAAGTCTTGGCTTTAAAATTCTGTATTGTCCGGCGACCTGTTGAATGATTAACTAAGAATCTCCGTAGATGTTGATATCTGTTATTCCCATTTGAATGGTCAGTTCTAGTCCTGTTATGAGAGCTTCATATTCTACCTCGTTGTTTGTGCACGGCTCTGTTAAGTGGTAGGAGTATCTTAACATCCCCCGCTCCGGTGTTATAAAGATTAGTCCGATTCCTGCTTTACCGGGCACTATCGTTTGCAATTCTTTGTCTTTCTGTGCTGAGGATGCTCCGTCGAAGTATAGTTCCCAAGGTCGATCATCAGTGTCTTATAGGCTCATTATTTGTTCGTCTGGCAAGTCGTCGTCGAGAGGCGAATCTGCCGGTAAAGGGTCCGCTGCAAGGAAGTCAGCTAGCACTTGTCCCTTTACGGCACGAAGAGAAACGAAAGTTATGTCGAATTGCAATAGTATCATCGACCACCTGGCAAGTCTGCCAGAAAGTGTTAGATGGGTCATCAAATATTGCAACGGATTAACTTTCGAGATGAGGTTGACCTTATGAGAGAGCATGTAATGCCTGAGTTTCTGTGCGGCGAAGATCAGGCCTAAACAATGCTTCTCAATTGGAGGATACTTTACTTCCATCGGAATCAAACGACGGCTTAAGTAGTAGAGAGCATTTTGTTTTCCCTCATGATTGACACAGGCTAGCGAGGCTCCAAGGAGTCGTCTAGAGCTGTGGTATAAAGTATCAACGGTCTACCTGAGACTGGGGCTGCTAAGACAGGAGGTGTCATTAAGTATTGCTTAATGTCCTCGAAGGCCCGTTGGCATTTCTCTTCCCAAACGAATTTGGCGTCCTTTTTAACTAATGCCGAGAAGGGCTGACACCTACCTGACAAGTTCGAGATAAAGCGTCGAAGATATGTCAGCTTCCCTTGAAAGGATCGTAGCTGTTTTAAGGTTTTGGGAGGCGGCATTTCTAAGATAGTTTTAATCTTTTCCGGATCGATTTCAACCCCGCGATGCCGGACAACAAATCCTAAGAATTTCCCAGAGGTAACGCCGAAGGCGCATTTTAAGGGATTCATCTTAAGGTTGTATTGCCTCAGTCGCTCGAAAACAATTCTCAAATCATACAGGTGATCTTCCTTCAGTTTGCTTTTGATGACCACATCGTCCATGTAGCACTCGACTTGGTCGTGAATGAGATCATCAAAAATTTTTGTCATTGCTCTTTGGTACGTTGCTCCTGTGTTCTTTAGTCCGAATGGCATTACTGTGTAGCAATACACTCTGATTGGTGTTCTGAATGCCTTGAGCTTTTCGTCTTCTGGTGCCATCTTTATCTGGTTGTATCCTGAAGATCCATCCATGAAAGAGAATATTTCATGTGTCGAAGCGATGTCGATCATTAACTGCGGAATTGGTAGTGGAAATTCATCCGTTGGACATGCTTTATTCAAGTCTCTGAAATCCACGCAGATTCGATCCGACCATTCTTCTTCCTGACTGGTACCACATTGGCTAGCCAAGTAGGGTATTGTTCTTCACGGACAAATTTAGCGTCGATTAGCTTCTTAACTTCGGCTATTACTTGTTGTTCAATTTCCAAACGCATTCTTCTGGAGTCTTGTTTGACTGGAACGGAAGTAGGATCCACTCCTAGCCTGTGAACTGCGACTTCTGGAGCTAATCACGGCATTTCGTCGTAACTCCAAGCAAAACAGTCCTTGAATTCCATTAATAGCTTGATCATTTCCTCGGAATCTTCTTTATTGAGTAAGGAGCTAACAAAGGTTGGTCTAGGCTTTTTGCTAGTACCTAAGTTAACTTCCATTAACTCATCTAATGTAGATTTGATTTCTTCTTCAAACTCCGGTGGAGCATCTCCAATTTGTAGATGTTCAAGCTATTCTGTAGTTTACAAGCAGTCTTCATTAGGTTAGCAAGTGACAACCAAACAAAATTCCATATCGTCAACGGAACCTACTGTGCCGAATCCGAGACCATGTTTTGAATTGGGAGGCCGACCGGCATTATTCCATAATTTTTCGATGTGTTGTGATCAGCCTTTGTCCATTGTCGAGGTAAGACACCACGCTGAATTAAATTTTGAACACAGGGAGAGTACCACTCAAAAGGTAATTCCATTAATTCGGAAGAAGTGACATCTTCAAATTGTACATTGTTTTCAGTATTGGAAGAAGAAGTGCCACGGTAAAATTTGATTGGCTTTGCACCACTGCTATGTACTTCTTTGACCACCACACCCTCGATCTTATTAGACTGGATCGGGGTCAGGGTTATAGTGTGTACATAGTGATTAATCTTCTCGTACATCGATTTGTATTCTTCGTTCTTCTCATCTTCGAGAGAAATCTTGAATTGTGGTTTCTTCCGGTTTATTGTAGCTGCTTCTTTCTTGATTTCCTCTTCTTCCTCAGAGCTGTTCTCCCAATCAACGTTGATCATCGGCTTTTTCTGTCCAACTGTCCCAGTGTCTCTTCCACGACCTCGTCCCCAGCCTCGACCTCGGATGCGAGTTCTGGAGAAACCTTCACCATCTCGCCGTAAGGGAGTGGTGAGTGATTTTTGGACTAGAACTTCAGGTTCTTCATCGTCTCGAATTTCTTTTGCTTCATTTGGCACGGTGTTTCTGGAGAAGATTGTTTTCTTCGGAGGTGCGTAATAAGCTGCATCTTCATGGATTCCAATCTCATGTACGGAGAAAGGTTGCAAATCACCTTTAATGCACTGTTCTCCTCCTTCGTAGTATTTTATGCACTGATGCAGAGACGATGGTACCATCCGGTTTTCATGGATCCATGGCCAGCCCAGTAGAGCGTTGAACGATGTCTCAGAGTCAATTATGTGGAATTTTGCAGTTGTCTTTGCTAAGTCACCGTCTTCATCAACAGTGTTATTGATCCAAGGACTCTTTCTCCTTTCTGGTTGAATCCTCTTAGTAACATCTTGTCCGCTTCAAGCTCGCGAGCATCAATTTCCAAGTATGCTAGCGTCTGAAGGTTCATTATGTTGATTGACGCTCCTGGATCCACCAATACTCTGGAGAGCGTAAACTTTCCGATTGTGACTGAAATGTACAACGGTCGGTTGTGATCGGTTGTCCCAAGTAGTAGATCATTGACCGTCAAGGTAACACCTCGCTGTTCCTTTAATGAGCAAACCTCGTCTAAGGAATCTCCGGCCATCTGAGCTAAACAAATCTCTGGATCAAGTAAGGCCTTGATCAGAGCTTCCCTCATCTCTTTTGATAAGATGAGAGCGTCGTAGATGCTCAGTTTGGCCGGTAGTTTCCTAAGATGGGCTAGTAAGTTATAGTCTACTTTGTTACCATGTGTTTCGACTTCTTCCCGAATGGGCAATTCTTCTGCCTGGGGTTGATTCTTCTCGAACAACCACCTGCTTTCCTTTGTCTTTTGGACCCATTCTCGGAGGTAGAACCTTTCCGCTCCTTATGTTGACTTCTTTGATTTCTTCTGAATCTGGTACTGAGTTTACTAGTGTCTCCTTTTGAATTGGCATGACGGGTTCTTCTGGAGTCGCTTCGGAATCTGAAAGCTCTAACTTTATTGTGATTGGAGTTCCTTGGAATTCACAAAAAGATTCATTGCTTGTTGAACTTTCGTAGCCTTCTTGGTGAATGTCTTCTTTGTCATCGTGATTGTCGAGGCTGTGTATGATTTGAGAATTGTTATTGGTATCAGAATCGAGATCCGAATTAGATTGGTTGTCGTTAGTTACGTAATCATTAGAAATAGTCAAAACGTAGCCAACACTATAACTCTTATCATTATAAGATCTCGCCGGAGCGAGCAAATAATCATACAGAGTCAGAGGTTCGAGTAATTTTTCCCCCGAATCGGAAATAACCATCCTAGGATAAGCAGCCCCTAGTCTAGCCTTAGGAGCCTCGGTCCTTTCTTCTTCTACGATCTCCTTCTTTTCTATGATCTTTTCTTCCTAGGGTGGCTCTTCAATTGCAAGCGATAGCGCCGGCTTGACAGGTTTCAAACTTTGAGTCGAAGCACGCGCCGAAGCGGTTTGGATGCGATCCAAAATTTTCTTCGATGACTTCGTCCAAGCGGTACTCCATCCATCATCGGTCGTGTAAGGGTCTATCAGAACAATGGGATCCGTTGAAATAACATTGACAGGACCTCCTTTTTGGGGTTCTTTCATGTATTCCTTTGAGATCGTTATGTTCCCCTTTCGGAGATTGTTGTCAAGCCAACTTTTGAAGGTGATGCAATCCTCTATCTTATGTCCAAGCATCTGGTGGTAAGGGAAGTAGTTGGGATAGTCTTTCTTGTTGACTTCTTCTGGCTTCCGGGTTCGGCGATCGAAAATCCAAATTCTTCATCAAGCTGCGGAACATCTTTAGCCTTTGCCTCATTCTTGAATGGATATTCTTTATTTATAAGCTCCTTTAAAGTGCGGCTGTGGGCGAGGCGGTTGCTCATATTGTTGAGTTGGCTGATAACCGGGTTGAGGTTGTTGGTAGTTCTGTTGAGGTTGTTGATAGCTGAGATTGCTGTTGCTCCATTGTATTTACATTGTCGCTTGCCCTTATCGACTGCAGCGACGATCCCAGATTTCTTTTCAAATGTCTTCACAGGCTTCTGTTTGTCTTTTTTTTCGGCGAAACTTAGTTGTTTCACTTCCTCTTGCAAGCTTCCGGCCTTGCTTAACAACTTCTCGAAAGTCTTAATTGTAAATCCCTTAAGGAGAAGTGCTATCGGGCCGTGAATGCTTTTAAGCAAGATACCGACTGCATGCTGCTCTTGTAGCTGTGGCTCACACTTCATACATAGATTTCTCCATCGAAGTATGTAGTCCACTAAAGTTTCATTCGGTTTCTGTTTCTCCACCACTAAGTCACCGATGGTGATATGGTGCTGAGCCCCGGCAAACCGTTTCACGAAGAGGTTTTCCAATTCTGAGAATGTCTTTACCGAACCGTTCGGTAACTCTGCATACCAATCGAAGGCGATCCCTGACAGGCTGCTGACGAATTGACGGAAGAGTAAGGCGTCGCTTCCACCGGCGTTGCAACAACTAACGCGAAAATGTGCGACATCTTCGTCAAGGGTTTCCGGTACCATCGAAAGTCTTGAACGAGAGGTGGTACGAAGCCTTTTGGAAGCGCATCAAATTCTTCGGGGTAAGGTCTACCCGTCCGAATAGATGCTCCGCTCTTAGACCGTGCTTAAGGCTTCTCGCACCTCGTTGTTCCACCATGTTCTTGATGTCCTTCTCCGGAATCATATTATGGGTAGAAACTTTCTTCGGCTGATCGTCTCCGTTAACGGATGTAATCTCCTTTCCTCCGTCTGTAATATGAATAACTTCTGGAGGCGTTTCTCTTAGGGGTTGAGCCTGACTCTGAAGAGTGGCTAGGGCTGCAACCATCTCTTCTATCCCTTTTGTCATTTGAGAGCTTGTATCATCTTTTTCTCGAATTTGTGCTCTTAATGCTTCTGGTTCATCTCTCTCTGCAGCTGCCGGGGCACCTTGCGAAGCTGACGATGCTCGTGTCTCAACCATGTTGACCTCCACATATTCGTCATCCATGAACTCCGACGAATCAACTTCATCTCCAAACTTTTCTTCACTTTCTCTTGCTAATCGTTGAATGTCGGTTCTTAGCTTTTCCATAGCGTCTTCCAATGGTCTTTTTCGTGCGGTTTCGCAGTTATCATGCGATGGCTGTTGGGTTTCCTTTTTGGGAGTCCCGTTCATTGCAGTGGCGCTCTCTTCAGACTCGAGTCTCCTGACGAGACTTTCCTTTTCTGGTCGTTGTTTTGGTCTTAATTGGCCAGTAGTAGGACGCCATACCATCTTTCTAGCAGCGGAAGGCCTAGGACCGGATGGTCCGTCGGTCGAATGCTTGGAAGGTGGTATCCTCCACGATCCGTAAACCTGAAACAACAACAGGTGGACTAGCCTTCATCTTCTTATTCGGCTTTTCTGTGGCGATAACGGGTTCTACTCGCGGCCCAAGACGGGACTTAGCTAGCACCCGCCCTATTCTTCTTAAAATCTCTGATACAGGACATTTCTCATTCTTTGCTAACTTCTCTATCACAGTCTGTAGTCGGGCAAATGGTGTAATCTTAGCCCTTTTCTTTCGGCTATCGCTATAGTATGCGGGTCGAGGTAATGTAGAAGCAATCCTGCGGACATTTTCCTCGTCAGCTGTGGCGGAAAGGGGATGGAATCTACTTCCTTCCAAAAGCGGTGTATACTCAGGCAATGGTATGTACTCAGGTAGTGGTGTGTACTCGGGGATTTCTTCTAAGAAAGCAACTTCGAGCGGCTACGGCCTTTACGGCAATCTTCCTACCTCTGTTTCTTCTCTGAGTCTGTGTTAGGGGTGGAACCTTTGAGCTGGACCCAATTTCAAAAATAGAAGGTCTTGAACGGAAATCTGTACCCTCCACAGTAACATGCTTGTTACAAATTTGAATTTCCTTCCCCTTCAGTTTGGTGGAAGCCGGGGTAGATGCAGAGATGACTAGACCAGTGGGGCTAGAGATAATAGTCCTCCTATGGACAGTAGTATTCCTCTCAGCGGGAACCCTTTGCAGGGGAGGGAACTCTTGAGTTGACTTAAGGTTGAACTCGATCAAAGGTCTTTCAGTTTCAGATACATTGTCTGTAAGTGTGAAAAGGGTAACGTCAGTGATCTTGACATTTGTGTTCTCGAATCCTTGCCCGAAACGGATGATCCCATTGTCAGGCAGCTCATCCTTGTAAACGGCGAAGTCCGGTCCATTAGTGAAGGAGAAAATCGGCTTTGGGCCGGACATCTTCGCAAGGTAGATTCGATTGTCAGTCCCAAGTTATGTTTCTTCTCATCAGGACGAAAAGAAAGGAATCGAAAAGAGTCCGAACACATTATTGTTCATGTATTTATAAAAAGGAGTTATTTGTTAAAAGAGTCACTCATTAGAGGGTTTGTCTATTAGAAACGGAATGTTCAAAGGTGTAGAGAAGGTAAGGAATCTGATTCAGAATTGGAAAAGAAGAGAAAGTCTTATGCAGGACTTCTCGACTCTAAGGACCGCTCCTAAACTAACACCTATTGGGGGTCCACCCCACCTCAGAAAAGAGGTAAAAGGATCTCGGAACCTCTCCGTTTAGGGGTATCTAAACAGTGGCTCCTAAATCCAAGAGGAGTTAGCTATACTCGTTCAAGACAGAAATGAACGGGGTATTCCAACGGAAGAATGGTAGTTTGGTCCACTAGGGGCATGGGCTCACTGCTGATTTATGAAAGCAAAACCATCTGATCAAAATGGAGAGGGGAACTATTCCCCAGCGGAGTCACCAGAAGTTGTCGGCATATTTTTAGGTTATGTGTTTTGCAAAGGGGTCGCCTACAGAAGTTGTCGGCGAATTTTTTTAGATTTTAAATTTAATTTAAATATATATATAGTTTAAAAGATAACATTTGATTTTGAAAGTAATTTTAAGTTTAAAAGTTTTAAGATATGAAATCAAACCGATCTCACATCCCAAATAGTTTATATAAACGAGCACCGCACCACAAACCGTGTATCTATCCCGAAGAATAGACACACTGCTTGATGATGGGCTCGATTAAACAAACTAGGAGATTTGTGACGTCTGTTTGGTCTGCGAACCAATTTTATAAGCCGACAAGTTCCCCTGCTTAATATAAATGAATTAAGCAGGGTTTATATTACCTGGGTTCTTAAAGTTCCCTATAAGGGCAAGCCCCTATAGTTAATTACATCCTAAGTGACGGGAATCACATAAGAAAACTCTCGATAATGATCAGTGGTTTTGCTCTCAAGAATTTCAAAGTTTAAGGTTTTCAAAGGATCGGATTTTTTGAAATTCAAAAGGGAATGACTCAAAATTTGGAACAATTTATTTTAGAGAATCCAAAGGAAGAGAAGTAGGACAAGCCGAAGATCCAAGAAGAATCTTGGAAACTTCTCAAACTATCCTATTGTTTGGCTTAGATTTGAGAAAATCCTAATATTATCTTATATTTCAATCTTGCCAATTTTAGTTAATTAGGACTTATATTCGTATGACATAATCATACGATCAGCCCCGAAGATGTGAGGGTTTTATGTCGTACCGAACGACTACCTCGGAATCCTAAGACCAGTTAGGGCTTAATTTACATGACATTATCATGCAAATGCCTAACGAAGAGTTGAGGATTTATGTTGCACTAAGCAAACTACCTCGAAATCCTATGGCTTGGTTTATTTAATTCTAAGAACGTTTTGTTGAAGTAGATTTGAGTTTTGCTGATGACGATGGCCGAGCTGCCCACCATGCTCCGAGCTCCTTGTTGTTGCAGAGGTTTAGTTTTAGAAGTCATAAATCAGGAGATGAGAGAAGTGTTTTGGTTTAGAGAAAATCTTAAAATCCAAGTGTTTTTAATATTTTAATTAAAACAAATCTTAAAGTTGTTTAAACGAACCGATTAAGATCCCGCGGTTCCGTCATCCCAGCACTTGTTATTTTCATCGAATTCACTTAGTCCAGATGAATTTGCTAAACTCAACTGAATGAGTTCCACACTTTCATTTAGACCGTGGGATTTCCCGTTAGCAACACGTGGGTTACATCATCTGAGGTATTCCCGAGCATTCAACGAGACGTTTTCATTTAGTTGCAATTATAGTTTTGTGTTCTGTTTGTGATTAAATTTTGAGTTGTTTTATATTTTGAAATGTTGTGGGGTTGAATTTTATCTTGCAGTGATTTTTAATTTAGTTTTGGTTTCAGTTTAGGGACTATCCTAAAGGTTTTGGTTTTCATGCAACAGTTGTTTATCATGCAAGAAAAGTAAAGTGCATTTGCAATAAAGTAAATTGCAATAAAATAAAAGCGTACATGGAGGGTCTTCCCGTCATCCCAAGCTGCACTTGAAACACATGTTAGAGCATTTAAGTATTTATAGCAATTACCTAGGTAAAGCTAAAGGTAGGGTTTCTGGTTTTCTACCAAGATCCTAGTCCTATAGCTAGTCATTCCTATGACGTCTAGGTTTTCGATTTTGTTTATGGATGATTTTACGCACCGAGAGAATAATTAAGTTCAATTGTTCTTATAAAACACCCCGTCATATTGAGGAAGTGCTTAAGACGAATCTTAATCGACTTTTCGGTATTGCTTGGAATTATTCAAAGTCCGAACGGATTTAATTAATCGAGTGAATTAATCATCAGAGGTTTAATTAAGTTTAGTTCTTTTGCTCGGTGAACTAGGACATTTGAATATCCTATAAGTGAAGTAACACTTCACTTAATACTCGGTTTAGGAGTTATGACAATAAGAGCTTTTGAGGGCAAATTGGTGTTTATGTGATTTGTGATTTACTTTAATTTTAATTAATGGGTTTAAGTTTAGAATAGTGTTCAAGTTGTTTTAGATTTATTTTTGAATTCTTTATGTCTTAGGTGATGTTATATTTAATTCAATTTAATTTAATTTAATTTAATTTAACTTAATTTGGTTTAGTTTTAATTTTAATTTAATTTTATTTTTAATTTTAATTTAATTTAGATTTTATTTTAATTTTATTTTATTTTTTATTTAATTTAATTTAATTTAATATGTTTTAATTTAATTTAATTTAGTTTAATTTAATTCAATTTAATTTAATTTTAATTTTATTTAATTTTATTTTAATTTTAATTTAATATTTTATTTTTTATGTTTTAAAGATGATTTAATTTAATTGTTGAAATTTTGAAAGGATTTAATTTAAATGTTTTAATTTTAATTTAATTTAATGATTAAGTCTTTTAGTATTTTAAATCTTGAGTTTGAATTATCATTTTAATTAGGAATTAAATATTATTGAGGTGATTAATTTAGGGATTCTTAAATTAAAGAACAAATGTCTTCTTAATAATATCCCTATTTTAATATATTCAATTTTTATTAATCTTCCAAATTTCATTAATTAAATGATTAAAGTTTACTCTAATTAATCTTAAAAATGATTGATGGGTTTCTATCCTTTAATTATTTAAATTTCAATCATCCAAATCAGATTAGGATCAAATATTTTACTCTCTCATTTTATTAAGCCTAAAGTTTTAATTAAGGGTTAAAATTTTAATTACCATTTTGCCCTTCAAGCTTAATAATTCCATAACTCACTAAATTGAGCTTAAATGAATTTTAAATTTTTATGTGGCTTCACTCACATGTCAATTAAGACATTAGAGGAGAAAATGTGATTTTTCTGTATTTAACTTATTTATATAATTATTTTTTTATAGAAAATAGGGATTTCCAAGGAAAATTCAATAAGATGACCAAGGGAATTTTTCTGTCCTTAAGAAAATTATGGGGCACTCCTAATGACCAGAGGACCATTTGGACTAATTTTGGTGGTTTTTTTAATTATATTTTATTTATTAGAATTATTTTGAGTTTTGGAGCATTAATTAATTTTAAAATAAAATTAAAGTTGAAAAATGGATTTTATATTTTTCTTAAATCTCTCTGACCTCAAGGAGTCCAGAGAAATAACTTTTATATTTTTATGATTTTTCTTTGATTTATTAGAATTATTTTAGTGAAAAGGTTGGAAAATACATTTTTTAATATTAAAAAAATACATTAAGCCTTTAAAATTCAATATCTTACCCTAGGGACTTAAGAAAAATATTTGGTTTGTTCCTAGATGATTAGAATTCAAAATGTGACATTTTGGTGATTTTTAATATTTTTATAATTTTTATTATTTTTTAATTATTAAAAATATTAAAATAATGATAAAAATCAACTTTTTTAGAAAATTACAATTTTAATTTTCCTAAGTTCTTCTAATATCAGAGAAGCTCCAAAACTATTTTTGTGAATTTTTGAAAAGTATTTTGTGAGTTATAAATTTTTAAAGTTTAATTTTACCTATTATTACTTAAGAGGCTTAATCAACCCATTTGGTGGGGTTAACCAAATCCAATTGGTTTCAAATTTTTATGTTGTGTTCTCCTATCCCTAGAGGACAGTGAAGAATTGTTTTTAAGTTAATTTGATGTGTGGTTAACCCTAATTAATTAAAGTTCAATTTTAGATATTTAGGCCAATTAGGGTTGTTCAAAGTGAATTAACTCAAAACTTATTTTTCATAGGTCCCTCTGGTCACAAGCAACATCACCAAATTTTCCTAGAATTTATTTCTCAACATGATAATTATTGGAATTAAAATAATCAAAACAGTAACATGAACTTGAAAAATTAATAACTTCTCATAGGGATGGCCTCGACCTTGGAAAATTCAGGGAATGTTCCCGAGTTCGGAGGCTTAAAAGCCTTATGGTTTCATGCCATGGTGAATTTCCTATATGCATGGAGAATTAAAATAATGCAGAGACTAAATAAATCATTAAAAATAAGATACTTAATAAAATTACTTGATTTCTTTTTCACATTATTCTCCTCTGTTCACTGAGCAAGAGGGTATTTTTATTTTATTTTTAGGATTTTTCTACGCAAAGTTATGAATTTTTGAAGTTCTGTGTATTTAATAAATAAGAAAAATCCCTATTTTCCGACTTATCCACGCGGCGCCGCGTCAACCTCGGCAGCTCCGAAGCTCCACGCGTCGACTCCTAATTTGGCGCCGCCATCTGACTCAGCCATCCCGGGAACCGCCTTACACGTAACATCTTCTGGTCTGACGCGATCCGAGCCGTCCATCCGATACACGCGCGATCCAACGGTTCCCAGTCATCGTCTATGACTGGTGCGAACCCGTGACCGTCGACCTTCTAACCCTAATTTCTCACTCGATTCTCAACGGATTTTCGTGTTCTTATGCTCTATTGATTAGTCTTGAAGAGACGAACACATCCATATGGTAAACATGCATTGAAATTGATTCAAATTAAATGGAGAATCTCTGTAACCTCGGGAGGAAGAGTGAGTGCATACCTTTGCTCAGAGAAGTGAAGCTTCGATCTGAGAGTTGTGTCACCTTCGATTGGGTCCAAGCAAGCTCCGGATGAAGTCCCTTGGCACAGTGAATTGTCTAGGTATGATTTTGACCACGATCGATCACAAAGCTTGGAGGCTGGGAGCAATGGCTGGCACAGTGAGGGGGCTTTTGTCGGGAAACTTCTCCTCTTGGTACGGTGAAGGTGTAGGACCAATCAATTTGGAGATTGGCTCACCGTGGTGAAGTGTCCTGGTTTTGAGCTTGGATTTCGACTCTAAAATTGAGCTCACAGAGAGGAAATGGCAGGGGGATTTCAGTGGGGATCAAGTTCTCTATGTGTAGAGAGTGGTCTGGGATGATTTTGGCAGGGTTTCAGTAAGTTTTGGTTCAGTACCTCTCATGGCCGAGAGGAGGTGGTGTTTAAATAGGCATGGCTGGAGGGCTTCCCAGGGGGGTTTGAAGGCTGGGATCAGCTTTCTGGTGAGGAGAAGAAGAGCTATGCTGTCCATTTTGGTTGAGACAAGTCAGCCAGGGAGAATTGAATTTTTTGGCTCACATGGAGCTTTCGGCCATGGTGTTTTCCGGCGTCCGGTGGTGGCCGGCCGAGCGCTCGGTCACCATCTTGACCGGTGGGGTTAGGGGTTGGCAATGGTGCAGTCAATTGGAGTTTGACATGTGTAAAGGGGCTGAATTGAAATGGAGTGGTGAGAGGCTCATTTTGGGTTCAATTTGGTCAACCCATGTATTTGGGCTTGGTTCACCTTCCCATGGTCTGATTTTGGGCCAGGGGGATCAGTTGGGTCAGTTGCCATGGAGTGGTGAAGTCTCCATCCATGCTGAGGTAGCTAAACTTGGTTTAGTGTGTGACATGGTTATGGTTAAAAAGGCTTAATGAAGGATTAGGAAAGGGGGCCCTCCTTTTGCCATTAATGGCTTGGTCACATGTCAAACCTTCCATGGCTTCATATGGCTTGTAAATGGCTTGCTCATGGCTCCATGTGGCTTGGGACAAAGCTTGGTCATTTACATGAAAAATGGTTTTTAGAAATTTTGGTAATTTAGGGGTGATTTGATGGGATTTGGCATATGGCTTGATTTGGAATTATTTCATCATGGATTTAGAACTCAGGAGATGGTTTTATCAAATGGATGATGATAGAGGATTGTCATGTGGGCTTCAAGATGGATTTTGGGCGTTTTGAAATCATTTTGGATGGGCTTTTAGGAAGGCTTAAGGGAATGAGCCTTTAAGTTTAAGAATGAATTCATGGATGGGAATTTTTAGAAGTTTGGGCCAAATAATTGTTGGGTTTGATTTAGGGATGTGTCATGAGTGATTTGAAATCAATTTGAGGTGGTTTGGGTTTGAATTGGGTTGAATTTGGGTTCATTCGGTAAATGGGCCAATGTAGGTCAAATTGGGCTAATTTTGGCCAATGTTGGGCTAAGGTTGAAATTGATGTAAAATTAATGTTGGGAAATGTTTATGGGAGTGTTTCAAAGAGGTTTTAACTTTGGTTGGGTTTTGGTTTTGAGACTTGGGCTTATTTGGGTTAGGTTTGGGTTTAGGTCAAAATTAGGCTTTTTGGTTTTGGGTTGAATTTGAGTGGGGTTTGGGTCCAAATTTTGGGCAAATTATGTTAGTTTTTTGTTTGTGGGGATGTTAGGGAAGGTTTAGAAAAGGTTTGGGGTCAATTGGAGTTGAATTGGTTTGGTTTGGGCTAAGTTTGGGTCATGGGTCCAATTGGGCTTTAAGGTCAAAAGTGAATTTGGATTCAAATGTCAATCAAATTGGACTTAGATTTGGTCTAGATTGATATTGTGGATGTTAAATTGAAGTTTAGAATTAAATTGGACCAAAATTGGGGTCAATTGGGTAGATTTGGTTTGACATTGGGTTCACTTGGGTTAAGAATGGGCTAAATTGGGGGTTTTGGTAGAAGTGGTGTAAATTGACAAAATTGGCCCATGGTGTAGTTGGATAAAATGAAATTAGGAATATTTGGGATTTTCTGGAATTTTTTGCGAATTTTCTGTATTTTTGGATTTTTTGGCTAAGAGGGGCATTTTGGGTATTTGGAGGGTATTTGGGGGTATTTTTGGAATTTTTGGTATTTTTGGCTATGGATGATCAATTTGATTGGTGAGGAAATGTTCAAGGTTAATTTTGGGGAATTTTGGGTGATTTGGAAATTTTGGAGGATTTGGGCAATTCTAAGAGCTTTTAGTAGGTTTGATGGGTGTAGGGTCCCGGGAGTCGAAAATTGAAATTTTGAAAAAAGAAGATTGATCAAATATGAGTGAAATGGAAGCACTTTGGTTGAGCCATGAAGCCAAGTTAAGCCTATATGAGCCATGAGAGGACTCATTTGAGGCATCCACTATGTTGTTCCTAACCCTCTTAGCCAGGGGCTTAGGGGTTAAGGTCCATCCATATGAATTACCTACATGAGTCAAGGAGCCAAGTTGGGTATGGGTGTGGTTTTAGGATCTGGATTGTGTGAGTGAGAGTGTAGAGTGTGAGTGTAGTGAGTGTGTAAGTTAACCCTCACCAGACCAAGCCACCTAGGGTGGTCGCTAAGGCCAAAGAGTCATATAGGGAACTCGTCCTTTAAACCTTCACATTTGATTTCGACCCTCTAGGTGATTAAGGGTCTACAATCGAAGCTTGTGGGGTTTGCGGGGAGTCAAGAGGTGTTTGGAATTTCTAAGTGGTGGGTCCCATTTCTAGTCCTCTAGGATAGTCAAAGGAAAAGCCTAAAGCTAGATCCTAAACACTAAAGAGGGAAGATAAGACCTCATCAAAAATGAGGTCAACAACCGAATTTTAGACTCATTTTATTTTTATTTCGAGTTCTAATTTTGAATTTAAATTTCGAGTTGAGTTTTAATTTTGGTTGAATTTTGACTTAAGATTGATTTCAAGGTGGATTTTGCAGAAGTTCTGAATTTAAAATGAGATTTGGAACCTAGGTTCCAATCTCAGGATTGCAAAGATAACTAGAATTAAGGTACCAGCCTTGGAGAGAGAATCAGAATTTAGGCACCGATTGAGAAGGATGAGAATCAGAATTTAGGTATTGATCTAGAAATGAGAACTGGAAGTTAGGTACCAGCCTCGGAAGAGAGTCAGAAGTTTGGTACCGACCTTGAAAAGGGTGAGAACTGGAAGTTAGGTACCAATCTATTAAGAGAGTCGAAAGTTATGTACCAACCTCGAAAAGGGTGAGAATTGGAAGTTAGGTACCAGTCTCGGAAGAGTGTCGGAAGTTAGGTACCGACCTTAAAATTTCAGGAGTGCGGAAAAGTTTCTCGAAAGAGTGTGAATGTATTGTTGACCTCATTTTTGATGAGGTCTTCTTTTCTCTCTTTAGTACTTAGGATCTAGCCTTAGGCTTTTCCTTTGACTATCCTAGAGGATTATAATTGGGACCCACCACCTAGAAATTCAAACCACTTCTTAAACTCCCTGCAAACTCCACAAACTTGATTGTAGACCCCTAATCACCTAGAGGGTTGAAATCAAATGTGGAAGTTTAAAGGATTAGTTTCTATAGGACTCTTTGACCTTATGAGCGCCACAGGTGGCACAGTGCAGTGAGGGCTGACTTACACACACACTACACTTATACACTACACTTTCACACACCTCCTAAAACCACACCTATACCCAACTTGACCTCGACTCATGAAGGTGATTCACATGGATGGTCGTTAACCCCTAAGCCCTTGGCTAAGAGGGTTATGAACAACATAGTGAATGCCTCGAAATGAGTCCCTTCATGGCTCATGTGGGCTTGATATGGCTTCATGGCTCAACCAAAATGATTTCATTCCACTTACATTTACCCGATCTTCAATTTTCCAAATTTTCGATTTTTGACCCCGGGACCCAGTCACCTTTGCTTACCGAAAACCCTTAAAAGTACCCAAATTTTTCAAAATTCTCTAAAATCACACAAATTCCTCAAATTCAATCTCAAATATTCTCCCACCACACAAATTGACTATTTTTACCCAAAATACTCAAAATTCCAAAAAAATACCCCCAATACCCTCCAAATTACCAAAATGCCCCTTTTGACCCAAAAATCCAAAAATTCAGAAAATTCCCAGAAAATTTCAAAAAATCCCAAATATTCCCAATTTCATTTTGTCCAACTACACCATGTGCCAATTTTGTCAATTTATCCCACCTTTGTCAAAATCCCAATTTGACCACTTTAACCCAGAAATGAACCCGATGTCAAACCAAGCCTACCCGATTGACCCAAATTCTGGTCCAATTCAATTCTAAACTTCAATTCAACATCCCCAACACCAATCTAGACCAAATCCAAGCCCAATTTGATTGGCATTTGAATCCAATTTCACTTTTGACCTTAAAGCCCAATTTGGACCCATGACCCAAACTTAGCCCAAGCCAAACCAATTCAACTCCAATTGACCCCAAACCTTTTCTAAACCTTCCCTAACATCCCCACAAACAAAACACTAACATAATTTGACCAAAATTTGAACCCAAACCCCACTTAAATTCAACCCAAAACCAAAAAGCCAAATTTTGACCTAAACCCAAACTTAACCAAAATAGACCCAAAACCGAAAATCCAACCCCAACCAAAGTTGAAACCTCTTTGAAACACTCCCATAAACATTTCCAAACATTAATTTTACATCAATTTAAACCCTAGCCCAACATTGGCCCAAATTAGCCCAATTTGACCTACATTGGCCCATGTACCAAATGAACCCAAATCCGACCCAATTCAAGCCCAAACCACCTCAAATTTATTCCAAATTACTCATGACACATCCACTAAAACAAACCCAATAATTATTTGGCCCAACATTTTACAAAAGAATTCCCATCCATAAAGGCCAAAGCCCACTCCCTTAAGCCTTCCTAAAAGCACACTTTTACCAAATTTTAAAAGCCCAAATCAATCTGAAGCCTACATGACACTCTCCCTCATCACACATTCAATTTAAAATCACCCCTAAGTTGCAAAATCATCATTAAACCATTCCAAATTAAGCTTCATGAAAATTCTCCACCAAAATACCAAAATTCCTAAATTCTACTTCCATGAAATTGACCAAGCTTTATCCTAAGCCATAGGCAAGCCATGAACAAGCCATTCTCAAGCCACATGAAGCCATGGGGGCTTTGACTTGTTATTAGTCCATTTATGGCAAGAAGAAGGGGTTCTTTCTTAAACCTCCCTTAAACCTTTTTTACCTTAAGCATGTCGCACACTATACCATGCTTAGCCACCTCACCATGGATGGAGACTTCACTACCCCGATTCGGTTGACCCAAATGATTATCCCTCGGCCGAGGTCGAAGCCTTGGATGGTGAACCTAGCCCAAATGCATGGATTGACCAATTTGAACCCAAATGAGCCTTCTCCCATTCCATTTAAATCAAACTCCTTTACACATGTCCATGACGATTAGTTGCACTAAACCCGAGCCACGACCCCAGCTGGTCGAGATGGTGACCGGTGCTGGCGGCCGGCCACCTGAGCAGCCGGAAAACACCATGGCCGAAAGCTCCCATGTGAGCCGACATTGAAATTCTCCCTTGCTGAGAGTCTCCAGCCCTAATTGGATGGCATGGCTGTTCTTCTCTTGCATGGAGCGAGCTGATCCCGATCCTAACTCCCCACGGGAGGCCCTCGCACCCTCTCTGATTTAAACACCACCTCCTCTCGGCCATGAGGAGGTGCTTGAACTAACCTTAAGGAAACTGCGCAAAATCACTCCGGACTCTCCCCCACACTTAGAGAATTTGATCCCGACTGTTCTCTTGCCACTAATCCCCATTAAGCGAGCTCGATTTTGGAGCTCGATTCTCGAGCCAGAATAGGACACTCCCAAATCCTCCACCAAAGTCAAATTAAACTCACCCACTCCTGCACAAGACCAAGAGAAGGAGTTCCCAGGTGAAAGCCCCTCTCCGGGCCACCCATACGATTCCGGACTCCGAGCTTTGTAATCGGTATGGTTGAAATCATACTGGACGATTCACCGAGCCGAGAGACTTCATGCGGAGCTTGCTTGGACCCGATCGAAGGTGACACAACTCTCGGATCGAAGCTTCACTTCTCGCGAGCAAAGGTATGGACTCACTCTTCTTCCCGAGCTTATAGAGATTCTCCATTTAATTTGAATCAATTTCGATGCATGTTTACTGTATGGATGTGTTCGTCTCCTCAAGACGAATCCATAGAGCATAAGAACACAAAAATCCGCTGAGAATCGAGTGAGAAATTAGGGTTAGAAGGTTAACGGTCACGGGTGCACACTAGTCGTAGACGATGGTCAGGAGCCGTCGGATCGAGCGTGTATCGAGCGGACGGTGCAGTTCGAGCCGGACAGCGCGATGGTGCATGAACCGCGGGCCCCTGGATCGCTGAGTCGGATGGCGGCGCCGAATCAGGAGACGACGCGTGGCCTTTCGGAGCTGCCGAGGATGGAAAGGCGCCGCGTGGATAAGTAGGAAATTAGGGCTATTTTCTATTTATTTAATTACTAGAACTTAGAAAATTCATAACTTTGTGTAGGAAAATCCTAAAAATAAAATAAAAATACCCTCTTGCTCGGTGAACGAGAGGAGAATAATGTGGAAAAGAAATCATTTAATTTCATTTAATATTTGATTTTTAATAATTTATTTACTCTCGCATATTTTCAATTCTCCATGCATGTATACAATTCACCATGGCATGAGACCATAGGGCTTTTGAAGCATACGAATTTGGGGACATTCACGAATTTCCGAAGTCGGAGCGCCATCCTATGAAGAGTTATTGATTTTTCAATTCTAGGTCACTATTCTAAGTATTTTAATTCCAATAATTAGCATGTTGTGAAATAAATTCTAGGAAAATTTGGTGATGTTTCTTATGACCAGAAGGACCTACAGGGAAAATAGTTTTTGAGTTAACTCACTTGTAATAACCTTAATTGGCTTAAACACCCAAAATGGAGCTTTAATTAATTAGAGCTAATCATACATCAAATTGACTTGAAATCGATTCTCCATGACCTTTAGGATCGGAGGAACCCACTATAAAAGTTTGAAGTCGATTGGACTTGGTTAGCCCTATCAAATGGGTTGATTAAGCCATTTAGCCAAATTAAATTTAAAAAATTCATAACTTTCAAAATACTTTTCAAAAATTCACCAAATTGGTTTTCGAACCTCTCTGATATCAGGGGAATTTAAGAAAATTAAAATTACAATTTTCTAAAAAAGTTGATTTTTTGCATTATTTTAATATTTTTAATAATTAAAAAATAATAAAAATCACAAAAATAATAAAATTCACCAAAATGACACATTTTGAATTTTAATCACTTTGGAACAAACCCCATATTTTTCTTAAGTCTCTATGATGAGATATTAAATTTTAAAGCCCTAAGGTAATTTTAAAATTAAAAAAAATGCATTTTCTAGCATTTCCACTAAAATAATTCTAATAAATCAAAGAAAAATCATAAAATTGTAAAAATTGGTTCTCTGATTTCCTTAATATCAGAGAGATTTTTGAAAAATATAAAAATCATTTTTCAACCTTTATTTTATTTTTAAATTAATTTATACTCCAGAACTCAAAATAATTATAATAAAAAGAATATAATTCAAAAAATCACCAAAATTGGTCCAAGTGGTCCTCTGGTCATTAGGAATGTCTCATAATTTTCTTAAGGACAGAAACTTTCCCTTGGTCATATTATTAAATTTTCCTTAAAAATCCCTATTTTCCACCAAAAATAATTACATAAATAAATTAATTATAGAAAAATCACATTTTCTCCTCTAATGTCTTGAGTGACATATGAGTGAAGTCACATAAAAATTACAAATTCATTTAAGCTCAATTTAGTGAGTTATGGAATTAGTAAGTTTAAAGGGCAAAATGGTAATTAAAACTTTAACCTATAATTAAAAAATTTTTAGGTTTAATTAAAAGGGTGGGTAAAATATTTGATACTAAGTTGATTTTGATTGTTTGAAACTTAGGCAATTAAAGGGTAGAAACCTACCAAATAATTTAAAAATAATTAAAATAAACCTTAGTTAAATAATTAATTAAATTTGGAAGAATAATAAAAAATTGGAATTATTAAAATCGGGATATTATTAGGAAGAAATTTATTCTTTAATTCAAGAATCCCTAAATTAATCACCTCAATAATATTTAATTCCTAATTAAAATGATAATCCAAATTCAAAATTTAAAATGCTAAAAGACTTAATCATTAAATTAAATTAAAGTTAAAATATTAAAATTAAATCCTTCTAAGATTTCAATTAAATTAATATTTTAATAATTAAAATTAAATCATCCTTAAAGCATAAAAAAAAATTTAAATTTAAATTTAAATTAAATTTAATTAAAAATAAAATTAAATTAAAATTTAATTAAAATAAAAATAAAATTAAATTAAATTAAATTAAATTAAAATTTAAATTAAATTAAATTAAATTAAATTAAATCACATTAAATTAAATTAAATTAAATTAAATTAAAACATATTAAAAAAAATAAAATCAAGTTAAAATAAAATTAAAATTAAATTAAATTAAATAAAATTAAATTGAAAGTAAAAGCTAAACCAAATTAAATTAAACTAAAATTAAATTAAATTAAATTGAATTAAATATAACATCACCAAAGACATAAAGAATTCAAAATAAATCTAAAACAACTTGAACACTATTCCAAACTTAAACCGATTAATTGAAATTAAATTAAAATCACGAAATCACTTAAACATCGATTTGCCCTCAAAAGCTCTTGTTGTCGTAACTCTCAAACGGAGTGTTAAGTGAAGTATTACTTCACTCATAAGATATTCAAATGTCACAGTTCATCTGAGCAAGATAACAAAACTTGAACTCCTGGATGATTAATTCATTTGTATAATTAAATTCTCTTGGACTTAAAACGATCTACAGAGGTATTGAAAAGATGTTTAAGATTCGTCTTAAGCACTTCCTCGATATGATAGGATATTTATAAGAACAATTGAACTTAATTATTCTTTGATGAAGAAAATCGTCCTCAAACCAAAGCACAAGAACCTAGACGTCATAGGAGTTGACTAGCTATAGGAGTAGGACCTTGGTAGAAAACCATAACCCTTCCTTTAGCTTTACCTAGGAACTTGCTTTAAATGCTTAAATATTCTAAATTGCGTTTAAGTGCAGCTTGGGATGACGAGAAGACCCTCCAGGTACGCTTTTGTTTTATTGCAATTTACTTCCTTGCAATTTACTTTATTGCAAATGCACTTTACTTTTCTTGCATGATAAACAACTGTTGCATGAAAACCCACACCTCTAGGATAGTCCCTAAAGCGAAACCAAAACTAAATTAAAAGTAATTACAAGATAAAATTCACCGTCACAACATTTCAAAATATAAAACAACTCAAAATTTAATCACAAACAAAATAACAAAACTACAACTACAACTAAATAAAAACGTCTTGTTGGATGATCGGGAATACCTCGGATAATGTAACCTACGTGTTGCTAACGGGATTTCCCACGGTCTAAATGAAAGCGTAGAACTCATTTAGTTGAGTTTAGAAAATTCATCTGGACTAAGTGAATCCGATAAAAATAACGATGCCGGAAGGATGAAAGCTGTGGGATCTTAACCGGTGTTGTTATAATAACTTTAAGATTTGTTTTAATTAAAATATTAAAAACACCTGGATTTTAAGATTTTCTCTAAATCAAAACACTTCTCTCATCTCCGATTTATGACTTCTAAAACTAAACCTCTGCAACGACAAGGAGCTCGGAGCATGGTGGGCGGCACGGCCATCGTCATCGGCAAAACTCGAGTCTACTTCAGCAAAACTTTCTTAGAATAAAATAACCGAAGCCATAGGAATTTGAGGTAGTTTGCACTAGTGCGACATAAATCTTCGACTCTTCGTTAGGCATTTGCATAATCATGTTATGTAAATTAAGCCCTAACAGGTCTTAGGACTCAGGGGTAGTCGTTCGGTACGACATAAACCCTCGCATCTTCGAAGCTATTTGCATGATTGTGTCATACGAATATAAGTCCTAATTAATTAAAATTGGCGAGATCGAAACGTTAAATAAACATTAGGGCTTTCCTAAATTCGAGCCAAACAATAGGATAGTCAGGAAATTACCAAAGTTCGCTTCGAATCTGTGATTTCTCCTACCTTTCTTCCTTTGAATTCCCAAAATAAAATGTTCCAAATTTGATATATTCCCTATTGAAATTCCAAAATTCAATCCCTTGAAAACTTAAACTTTGAAATTCTTGAGAGCAGAACTACAGATTATTATCGATAGTTTTCTTAGGTGATTCCCATCACTTAAGATGTATTTAACTATAGGGGCTTGCCCTTATAGGAAATTTTAAGAACCAAGGTAATATAAACCCTGCTTAATTTCTTTGTATTAAGCAGGGGAACTTGTCGGCTTATAAAATTGGTTCGCGGACCAAACGGATGTCACAAATCTCCTAGTTTATTTAATCGAGCCCCATCATCGAAGTAGTGTGTCTATTCTTCGGAATAGATACACGGCTTGTGATGTGGCGCTCGTTTATGTGAACTATTTGGGATGTGAAATCAGTTTGATTTCATATCTTAAAATTTTCAAATTCAAAATTATTTTCAAAATCAAATGCTACTTTCTAAATTATATATATATATATATATATATATATATATATATATTTAAAATCTAAAATTCGCCGACAATTTCTATAGGCGACCCCTTTTCAAAATACAACACACTAACCTAAAAATATGCCGACATGTATCGGACACCGAGATTAGGATGCCTTGTTGGTTTTATACCCAAGTTAAAGGATTAGAATGCGAAAAAGTTTCTCGGAAAGAGTGCGAGATTAGTGGACACCGAGATTAGGATACCTTGCCACGGTCTTATACCCAAGTCGGAGGATTAGAATGTGAAAAAGTTTCCCGGAAAGGGCGAGATTAGTGGACACCGAGATTAGGATGCCTTGCCAGTCTTATACCCAAGTCGGAGGATTAGAATGCGAAAAAGTCTCTCGGAAAGAGTGAGAGATTAGTGGACATCGAGATTAGGATGCCTTGTCAGTCTTATACCCAAGTCAGAGGATTAGAATGCAAAAAGGTTTCTCGGAAAGAGTGCGAGATTAGCGGTCACCGAGGTTAGGATGTCTTGCCGGTCTTATACCCAAGTCAGAGGATTAGAATGCAGAAAAGTTTCTCTGAAGGATGCGGGATTAGCGATCACCGAGGTTAGGATGCCTTTCCGGTCTTATGCCCAAGTCGAAGGATTAGAATGAAGAAAAGTTTCTCATTTAGGATGCGAAAATTTGGCGGAAATTCAGAGAAGAGAATTGAAATTTGAGTATCGATCTCAATATGAGAACTGAATGTTAGGTACCAGTCTCTGAAGGATGAGAACTGGAAGTTAGGTACCAATCCCAAAAGTTTGTATTTTATTTGGGTTTCGAAGAATTTGCGGAAAATTTAGTGCAGTAGAAGGTTGGAATGAGACATGAAAGTGTTTCACATCCCGAGAGAGTTGATCAAAGTTTGATTGTTTGGCGAAGGATATGAATCCATGCCATCAGAAACAAATCGTAAATTTCGTGGTTCTCTGTCAGTAGACTCAGTCAACCTTCTCAAAAGATGAAAGAAATCGTGGGGAGTGGAAAAGATTCGAGAACAGCCTGAGGCTGAGGATTTCTAATTCGGAGTTCATTCTCATTGTTTGTTTTTAGTTTTAGTGATTTGATGTTGTTTTGTTCTTCAAATTTCATTTCGATAGAAGTTTCATTTTGATTTGGATTATCATCCATTCCTTTTGTTTGCAATTTGAGGTATTGAATTGATTTGCTTTGAGTTTGTCTTTGTGTTTTGCTTGGATTTTAAATTTGAAACTTTTTTTTTAAAGTTCATCCTTCGAAAGATCAGGTTGTGTAATACTTCTTAAAATATCATCCATTGATTGGAAGCATAGATCGTTCTCCTTGGCAATTCACAAGTTGGTAGGAACCTCCAGAGTAGACTGTCTCAACCACGAACGGACCCTCCTTAGTCGGTACAAATTTACCTCCTATCTTGCGGTGTGCAAGAATAGGTCTCTTGAGAACTAGAGCTAAGTCACCAACTTTGAATGTCCTTGGGCGAACCAGCTTATCGTGGGCTTGGATCATCTTTGCTTGATACAATTCTAGATTCTACTGTGTTGAAAGTTATTTTCCTTCTAAGCTTTCCAGTTCTTCTAGTCGTAGTCTGCCGTTCTCTTCTATAGTAATTTTATTCGCAACTGCAATTCTGAAAGAAAGAAGCTGAACTTCCAAGGGCAAGACTGCCTCAGATCCGTACACTAGAGCATAAGGTGTAGACTGAGTAGGAGTTCTGAAAGTTGTTCTGTAGGCCAATAAGGCTTCTAACAACTTCTCGTGCTAATTTCTTTAGAATTTGGACGAGAGTTTTTTTAAAAGCCTCGGCCAAGCCGTTCAGTCTTGGGTAGTAAATCATCGAATAGCGTCAGTCGATCCCGTGCCTTTTGACAAAATTGTTGATCTTCGTATTTCTGAATGCGGACCTGTTATCTGAGATAATTCTACGCGGTACCCCAAAACGATAGACGACTTGATTCTTGAAGAATTGTAGCACGTGATGTGCTTTCACTTCTCTGAGCGGTACTGCTTCTGCCCACTTCGAAAAGTAATATGTAGTTGCAAGAATAAAGCGATGTCCACTTGAAGAAGGCGGTTCTATCGGACCCATGATGTCCATGCCCCAACATTCAAATGGCCACGACGCGATTGTCGCTTGTAGCACATTTGGAGGTTGATGTAGAACCACTCCATGCACTTGGAACCGGTGACAATTCTTGACAATCTTCATGCAGTCGGCCATCATCGAGGGCCAGTAGTACCCTAATCTTTTAATTTTCATTTTCATCTTCAAACCCGACTGTTGAGCACCACAAAGTCCTGAATGCACTTCCTTAATAATTTCACGAGCCTCGGACTCACTCAGGCACCATAGCCACATCTGATCGAATGACCTTCTGTACAATATATTATTTATTGATACGTATGACAGAGTTCTTTTCTTGATCTGATGGGCTAATGACTTTTCGTCCGGTAGGTTCCCTGTTTGCAGGTAGTCTACGAGCGGTTGACGCCAATCTTCTTTAGTCTCTGTTACTGCTGCAACTGTTTCTTCTTTTTCTTCTAATTCGGATATTGTATCCATGTCGAGCTCTGATAGGACCTATCATCCCTGAACTGACATTTCAATTGATTCATCCTATAAGCAGGCAAATTCCTTACGAGGCGGGCTAACGCATCCGCGAGCGCATTTTCTGTTCTGGAGATCTTGTAGATCGTTACATTCGGAATCTGTTCCAATAACTTCATGGCATACTGAAAGTATTGCTCGAGTCTTGGTTTCAAAATTATGTACTTTCCTGCGACCTGTTGTATGATCAACTGTGAATCACCATAGATGTTGATATCTGTTATCCCCATCTGAATGGTTAACTCCAATCCGGTTATAAGGGCTTTGTATTCAGCTTCGTTGTTCGTACACGGCTCTGTTAGGTGAACCAAGAAAAAAAGTACCTATTTTCAGTGTTCATTTCATGCCCACTTTATGCATATTTTTAATGATATTACACTATAAAGGAAGGTATTTTGCATAATTTTACATATTTTTGTCTTCAAGTATAAAAATATGATTTTAGAGAAAATGAAGCAAAAAATATGCAATTTTAAGCCAAAATGAGCAAGAAAAACAAATTCTAACTTAGCACATATTGATATGTCTTTCTATGTTTAATATCTTTTATATTTCTCACATATTTTTGGATGAAATTATACTTTTGGGAAAGGTTATTTTTATGTCTATCTTGTAGGTGAAGATGTTAGGAATGCAACGCAACTGAAATGGGGCGAAACGGAGTTAAAACGGAGCCAAACGGAGCAAAATGGTGGAGCTGTACACAGGGTGGCGCCTCGGCGCCAAACCTGGCGTCCAGGCGCCAGTGACGACGAGAAATTAGCGCCTAGGCGCTACAATCAAGGCCTAGGCACCAGAATCATCCAGAAAAGGTTATTGGACGGGATTTTGATTACTTTGGGAGTTATTTTGACAATGTTAAGTAGTTTCTAGACCTTCTAGAAGCCTGACAGTTGTTCCTTGATAATAGGACATGTGATACATTGCATTTGGACACTCCAAAATGGTTTTAATCACGAAGAGGTGCGAGCCAAAGTGAAGAGGTGCGAAGAACTGGACAAGGTGTTCATCGCCTAGGTGCCAGATTCCGGGGCCTAGGCGCCAGACAGACCTTCTAGAAGATTCATTGAATTTGGACATGTTTTGAAGAGGTGCCTCAAGTCAACCCTTGAAGCCTATAAATAGGAGGCCACTCCTTCAGAGAAAATCGCACCCTATAGTCTCTTTCTTCCCCCTTAGTCATTTTAGTCATTTAGAGTTATGAAGATGTAGATTTTTACATCTTATGGAGAGATTGGTGAGGGATTTTGAGATATTTATGTAAGGGATGTACGAGCGTCAGATGGATCAGTAGGAAACTTTGGTGGAGAGATCTTCTTCTTTCTTTCAGAAGGAAAAAGCTAAGTATTGTGTTCTTCATTCTCTTATAATTGTTGTAAACACTTTCTAGTAGATTTTCTTTGTTTTAAACCAAGTTTTCTATCTTGAATTATCCATGTTTCGTAAGTGTTTTCCTTTACTCTTTCTTTTAATAGGAAGTAATGGCATGCATAGGAAAATCGTTTTTATGATAGAATTATCTATTAGATGCTTCTAGGTGACAGATAGTTGCATAAATATAATAGAATACTAATGAATTAAGTTCCTTGTTGACACTTAATTTATTATATAGTTCTATCAATTCTTTTACTTCTTATGCTATTATTTTCATTTTCATTTATTTTGTAATGAAAGAGATGCATGTTTAGGAATTAAGATTTGCTTAGTTATTCTCTTATTAAATTATCGTGATGATATTCTTACCGGATCTTCATTTACTTTACAAATTGATCACTTGTATTGTTAAAATCTGTTGAAGAATTTTGAGACCTAGAAGGAGAAGAACTCTTAACTTGTAGATGTCACATGAATCCTTCGGTAGTCAAAGGCCATGCGCGAGCTATTCAAGGTGAAGTGCAAATAAATAGGAAGATAAGATTTAAAGGGCGTAGAATTGGTAAGTTTTTAGAGTGACGGACTAAATTCTTATAATTTGATTTATAGATAAGGAAAGGGTCATTAGTAGGCCGACCACAGCCACCCTTGGACATCTAGTAGTGTGAGCCTAGATTAACCCATTCTACTAATAAAACATCTTGAACCGATCTATAGATTAGCCAATGTTCTTTATGCCTGGACCAAAGGGTAAAGAATAGGAATGCTTCTATTTGGCACTACTACATTAATTCTAAGCATATCTTTCTTACACATTATCTATGTAATTGCAAGAGAAAGGTAATTTTTAATATCTCGAATTTCTCCAAACCAATTTATCCAAAAGTTATCTTTTTATTTAAAAATTTAATTTGGGATTAGTTATTAGAAAACTCATTTTAATCGACATTCCAAATTTAGGCCTTATAGAAATAGGCGGTATTAGCTTAAAGGATTTCTTACCTCGCTTCTACTGTGGGATCGATGCGGGGTTATAAAATAAAACCCTATATTACTTGAAATGATACGTATACTTGCGTAGTACCCCTAGTGTGTAAAATATTTTCTAAAATTTTACAACATTTTGATTTTATACACTAGCCGCTATTTATAAATTGGGTCAGGTTTTTGGCCATCTTTTGGAAGTGCATATTACTGCGTTATTGCGGGTCGGGTCATTAGGTGGTAGGTGTATTTTGACATCCCCCTCTCTGGCATTATAAGTATTAGTCTAATTCTTGCCTTACCGGGCATTATTGTTTGCAATTCTTTATCCTTCTATGCTAAAGATGCTCCATCGAAGTACAGTTCCCAATGCTGATCATCGGGGTCTTCTAAGCTCATTATCTACTCGTCTGGTACTCGTCCGGTAAGTCGTCGTTGAGAGGCGATTCTGCCGGTAAAGGGTGTGTTGCAAGAAATTCTACTAGGACTTGTCCCTTTACGGCATGAAGAGGAACAAAAGTTATATCGAACTGCAATAGTATCATCGACCACTAGTAAGTCTGCCAGAAAGCGTCGGTCGGGTCATCAAATATTTCAGTGGATTAATCTTCGAAATAAGTTTGTCCTTATTAGAAAGCATATAATGCCTGAGCTTTTGAGCGGTAAAGATCAGGGCCAAACAATGCTTCTCAATATGAGGATACTTTACCTCTGTCGGAATCAGACGACGACTCAGGTAGTAGAGAGCATTTTCTTTACCCTCGTCATTGACCTGGGCTAGCAGGGCTCCGAGGAAATAGTCTAAAGCCACGGTATAAAGTATCAATGGTCCACCCGAGACTGGGGCTGCTAAGACAGGAGGTATCATTAAATACTGCTTAATGTCCTCAAAGGCCTGTTGGAATTTTTCTTCCCAAACGAATTTGGCTTCCTTTTTAACTAATGTCGAGAAGGACTGACACCTACCTGACAAATTCGAGATAAAGCTTCGAAGATATGCCAACTTCCCTTGAAAGGATCGTAGTTGTTTCAAAGTTTTGGGAGGCGGCATCTCTAAGATAGCTTTAATCTTCTCCGGATCGATTTCGATTCCGTGATGTCGAACAACAAATCCTAAGAATTTCCCAGAGGCCACACCGAAGGCGCATTTCAGGGGATTCATCTTAAGGTTAAATTGTCTTAATCGCTCGAAAACAATTCTCAAATCATACAGGTGATCTTCCTTCAGTTTGCTCTTGATGACCACATCATCCACGTAGCACTCGACTTGGTTGTGATTGAGATCATCAAAAATCCTTGTCATCGCTCTTTGGCATGTTGCTCCTGCATTCTTTAATCCAAAAGGCATCACTGTGTAGTAGTAAACTCCAATTGGCGTTCTGAAGGCTGTGAGCTTTTCATCTTGCGGTGTCATCTTTATCTGGTTGTATCCTGATGATCCATCCATAAATGAGAAGATCTCATGTGTCAAAGCGTTGTTGATCATTAACTCTGGAATTTGTAGTGAAAATTCATCTTTTGGGCAAACTTTATTCAAATCTCTGAAATCCACATAGTTTCTGATCTGACCGTTCTTCTTTCTAACTGGTACCACATTGGCTAACCAAGTTGGATATTGCTCTTCACGGATAAATTTAACGTCTATGAGCTTCTTGACCTCAGCTATTACTTGTTGTTCAATCTCTAGATGCATTCTTCTCGGAGCATGTCTGACTGGAACGACAGTGTGATCCACTCCTAGCTTGTGAACTGCGACCTCTGGAGCTAATCCTGGCATTTCATCATAACTCCAAGCAAAACAGTCTTTAAATTCCATTAGTAGCTTAATCATGTTCTCAGAGTCTTCTTTATTGAATAAGGAGCTAGCAAAGGTCAGCCTAGGCTCTTCGCTAGTACCTAAGTTAACTACCATTAACTCGTCTATTGTAGAATTAATCTCTTCTTCAAATTCTGACGGAGCATCTCTGACTAGTAGATCCTCGAGATCGTATGAAGTTTCCAAGCAGTTTTCATTAGGCTCATGGGTGACAACCAAGCAAAAATCTGTATCATTAGCTGGTGCTACTGTGTTGAATCCAAGACCATGCTTTGAATTGGGAGGTCGACTGGTATCATTCCATAACTTTTCGAAGTGTTGTGATTGACCTTTTGACCACTGCTTAGATAAGACACCACATTGAATTAAATTTTGAACACAGGGAGAATATCACTCATAAGGCAATTCCATTAATTCAGATGAAGCAAAATCTTCAAATTGTACATCATTTTCAATTTTGCAAGAAGCACCACAGTAGAACTTAATTGGCTTAGCACCGCCACTATGCACTTCCTTGAACACCATACCCTCGACCTTACTAGGGTGGATCGGGGTTAGGGTCATAGTATGTACATAATGATTAATCTTCTCGTATAATGATTTGTATTCTTCATTCTTTTCATCTTCGAGAGAGATCTTGAACTGGGGTTTCCTTTGGCTTATCTTCATTGCTTATTTCTTGATTTCTTCTTCTTCTTCTTTGTAACTATTCTCCCAATCAACATCGATGACCGGCTTCTTATGTTCAACTGTTCCACCGTTTCTTCCTCGACCTCGACCCCGACCTCGACTTCGGGTGCGAGTTCTGGAGAAACCTTCACCATCTCGCCGTAAAGGAGTGGTAAGTAACTGTTGAACTAGAATTTCAGGTTCTTCATCGTCTTGATTTTATTTTGCTTCATTTGGCGTGACATTTGTTGAGAAAATTGTCTTCTTCAGAGTTGCGTAGTAGGCAGCATCTTCATATTCCAATTTTGTGCACGGAAAACGGTTGCAAATCACATTTGAAGCACTCTTCTTGTCCTCCTTCATAATATTTTATGCACTGGTGTAGAGACGATGGTACCATCCAGTTTTCATGGATCCACGACCGACCCAGTAGAACGTTGAACAATGTCTCAGAATTAAGTATGTGGAATTTTGTAGTTGTCTTTGCCAAATCACCGATCTTCATTAATAGTGTTATCGATCCAAGGTCTCTTTCTCCTTTCTGATTGAAACCTCTCAGTAACTTCTTGTCTGCTTTGAGATCACGGGCATCAATCTCTAAGTATCCTAACGTCCGAAGGTTCATTATTTTAATTGATGCTCCCGGATCAACTAACACCCTGGAGAGTGTGAACTTTCCAATACTGACTGAAATGTACAATGATCGATTGTGATCAGCTGTTCCAAGTAGTAAATCATTGTCCATGAAGGTAACACCATGATGTTCACTTAATGACCAAATATTATCGAAGGAATTACCGGCCATTTGAGCTAAGAAAATTTTCGGATCAAGTAAAGCCTTGATCAGAGTTTCTCTCATCTCCTTTGACAGGATCAGAGTGTCGTAGATGCTCAGTTTGGCTGGTAACTTCCTAAGATGGGCTAGCACGTTATAATCCACTTCGTTACCAGGCTCTTCAATTTCTTCCAGAATGGGTAATTCTTCCGCTGGGGTTGGCTCTTCCTGAGCAACCACCAACTTTCATTTATCCTTCGGTCCCAATCTCGGGGGTAGAACTTTTCCACTTCTTAGATTAACTTCTGTTACTTCTTCTAAATTTACCGGTGTCTCCTCTTGAATCGGTATGACTGGCTCTTCTGAAATTGTTTCGGAATCTGATAGCTCTAATTCTATTGCGATCGGAGCTCCTCAGAATACACAAACAGACTCGTCGCTTCTTGAGCTTTCGTAGCCACTCTTGTGAACGTCTTCTCCTCCGTCAGGGTCATCACGATTTTGTATGATTTGAGAATCGTTATTCGTATCGAATCGAGATCCAGATTAGGTTTGTTGTCGTTAGTTACGTAATGGTTAGAAACATTCAAAACGTAGCCAACACCATAACTCTTATCGTTATAAGCTCCCGCCGGGGCGAGCAAATAATCATACAGAGTAAGAGGAAAAGCAACCATCCTAGGAAAAGCGACCCCTACTCTAACCTTCTGAGCCTCAGTCTTCTCTTCCTTCGCGATCTTCTCCTCCTTCTGGGGTGGTTCTTCAATTACAAGCGATAGTGCTGGCTTAGCAGGTTTTAAACTCTGAGTTGAAGCGCGCAACGAAGTGGTCTGGATGTGATCCAAAATTTTCTTCGAAGATTTCATCCAGATAGTACTTCATCCATCATCAGTCGTGTATGACTTTATCAGAACAATAGGATTCATTGAAATAACATTGACGGAACCTCCATTTTGGGGCTCCTTCATGTATTCCTTCAGGATCGTTATGTTTCCTTTCTGAAGATTATGCTCGAGCCAATTCTTGAAGTTAAAGCAGTCTTCTATCTTGTGTCCGAGCATCCTATGGTAGGGACAGTAGTTCGGATGATCTTTCTTGTAGATTTCTTCCAGCCTCTTGAGCTCTAGTAGCTGAAAGTAGGGCGTCTTAATCAAACTACGAAACATCTTGGCTATTGCTTCAGTCTTGGAGGGGTATTCTTTATTCAAAAGTTCTTTCTGGGCACACGGTGGATGAGGCGGCGGCTGATCATAATACTGAGGAGACTGATAGCTTGGTCGAGGCTGTTGATAGCTCTGTTGAGGTTGTTGGTAAGTCCGTTGCGGTGGTTGATAGCTTGGTTGCGGCCGCTCTGGCTATATCTGTACTGGCTATTTACCTTTATCCACTACCGCGACGATTCCTGGTTTCTTCTCAAACGCTTTCATTGGCTTTTGCTTATCATCTTTGTCAACGAAACTCAGCTGTTTTGCCTCCTCCTGCAAGCTCCCGGCTTTGCTAAGTCTTAATTGTGAATCCTTTAAAGGAAGTGTTATTGGGTCGTGTATACTCTTCAGTAGGATACCGACTGCATGTTGTTCCTAAAGCTATGGTTCACACTTCATGCTTAAATTTCTCCACCGAAGTATGTAATCCACCAGGGTTTTGTTCGGGTTCTGTTGCTCTACCACTAGATCTCCGATAGTGATGTGCTGTCGGGCCCCAGCAAGCTGCTTAACGAAAAGCTTCTTCAATTCTGAAAAGGTCTTGACTAAACCATTCGGCAATTTTGTGTACCAATCGAAGGCAATCCCTGACAAACTGTTGATGAACTGACGAAAGAGCAAAGCGTCGCTCCACCGGCATTGCAGCAACTAGCACGAAAATGTGTGACATGCTGCCCGGGGTTTCTCGTACCATCAAAAGTCTTAAACAGAGGTGGTACGAAGCCTTTCGGGTATTGTACAACATCAAATTCCTCGAGGTAAGGTCTACCCGTCTGAATAGATGCTCCATTCATAGACTGGGCTAAGGCTTCTCGCATCTGCTGTTCCACCATATTCTTAATTTCCTCTTCGAGAATCATGCTTTGCGCTGAATCCTTCTTTGGCTGTTCATCTCCGTTGACAGATGTAACTTCTTTTCCTCCATTTGCAATGTGAATGATCTCTGGGGGTGTTTCCTTCTGAGGTTGAAGATGACTCAGGAGAGTGGCTAAGGCGGCCGCCATCTTCTCCATCCTCTTTTCCATCTGAGAGATCGTGTCATCCTTTTCTTAAAGACGTGCTCTCATTGCTTCTGGTTCGTCTCTTTCTGAAGTTGACGGAGCTCCTTGCAGAGCTGACGATGCTCGGGTCTCAACCATATTGATCTAAACAAATTCTTCATCCATGAACTCTGATGAATCCTCTTCATTCCCCAATCTTTTTTTCTTTCCCTTGCCAACCGTTGGATGTCGGTTCTTAGCTTTTCTATAATATCCTCCAGTGGTCTTTTACAAACGGTCTCGCGGTTGTCTGGCGATGATAGTTGAACTTCATTTCCAGGAGTTTCCTTTAAAGCTGCAGAACTTTCCTCATATTTAGTTTCTCTAATGAGACTTCTCTTCCCAGAGCGCTCCGTTGGTATCGGTTCGGCAATAATAAGTTGCCACACCATCCTTCTTGCAGTTGCTGACCTAGCACCAGATGGTCTATCAGCTGTATGTTGGTTGGTGGTGTGCTCCCTAATATGATGACCTGATACGACAACAAGCGAACTCCTCTTACTAACTCACACTTTCTTCCTTGGCCTTTCTGTGGCAGTGACGGGGTCTACTCATGGTCCGATGTGAGATCTAACTGGTACTCATCCCATTCTTCTTAGAATCTCTGACATGGGGCATCCCTCTTTTTTGGATAACTTCTCCATTGTGGCACGCAATCGGGTAAGAGGCGTAGCATTCATCTTCTTCCTCTTATAATCACTGTAGTATGCAGGTAAGGGTAACGCAGCGGCAATCCTTCGGGCATCTTCCTCGTTAGATGCAGCAGAGAGAGGGTGGAATCTACTCCCTTCCAATAGCGGTGAGATCTCAGGCAGTTCTTCTTTTCTCTCAGGAATCTCTTCAAGAAAGGCAGCGTCAGCAGCCTTGGTCCTTCTGATCATAGCAATATTTTTGTTCTTATTCCTTCTTTGTGTCCGGGTTAAGGGTACAAACCTCGAACTGGACCCTATTTCAAAAACAGACGGTATTGCAGCAAAGTCTGAACCCTCCGCGGTAGCAGGCTCATAACTGACTTAGATTTCTTTCCCTTTCAGTTTAACGGGACCCGTGGTATGTGTAGAGATGACCAGACCGGTGAGGGTAGAGATGACAGTCCTGGGGGTAGCAGTCAACCTCCTATGATCAGCAGTATTTCTCGCAACTGGGACCCTTTGTAGGGGAGGAAACTCTTGAGCTGACATCAGATTGAACTCAATCACGGGTTCCCTGATCTCTGGTACTTTGTCCATTAGTGTGAAAAGAGTAACACCTGCGAACTTAATGTCTGTGTTGTGGAATCCCTATAAAAAGCGAATGATCCCATTGTCAGGCAGCTCATCCTTATAGACAGTGAAGTCCAATCCATTTGTGAAGGAGAAAATCAGCTTCGGTGCAGACATCTTCTACAGGCTAGATTCTGAACGTCAGTCCCGAATTATGCTTCCTTTCGTCACAAAACTCTTTAGGACGAAAAAGAATTTCTCTAAAAAGTGTCCGAACACATTTTTTATTTTTTATTTTTTGCTTTCTTAGTTTTATTTACAAGGTATTTTCATATTTTGTTTTATTCGTGTATATGAGTTTTTAAAAGAGTTTGTTTATTAAGGGGTTGTTTATTAAAGGGTTTACTTGTTAAGAACGAAACAATTAAAGGAGGATGGTTATAGAGAAGGTAAGTGACCGAATCCAGAATTGGAAAGGAAGAAAAAGTCTCGTAAGACTTCTCAACTCGAAGGACCGCTCCTAAGCTAACACCTATTGGGGGTCTACCTCCCCTCTTTGGAGAGGTAACAAAAGGAGGATTTCAGAACCTCTCTATTTAGGGGTGTCTAAACAGTGGCTGCAAAATCCAAGAAGAGTTGATCATACTTGTTCAAGACAAAAATGAACGAGATAAGTAAACGAAGGAATGGTAGTATGATCCACTAGGGACATTGACTTACTACTGATTTATGAAAGCAAAACCATCTAATCAAGATGGAGAGAGGAACTAATCCCCAGCGGAGTCAACAGAAATTGTCGGCATATTTTTAGCTTAAGTGTTTTAAAAAGGGAGTCGCTTACAGAAATTGTCAGCGAACTTTAGATTTTAAATTTAATTTAAATATTGATAATTTGAAAAGTAGTATTTGATTTTGAAAACAATTTTAAGCTTGAAGATTTTAAGATATGAAATCAAACTGATCTCACATCCCAAATAGTTCATAAAAACGACATCCTTTTGGTCCGCGAACCAATTTTATAAGCCGACAAGTTCCCCTACTTAATATAAATGAATTAAGCAGAGTTTATATTACCTGGGTTCTTAAAGTTCCCTATAAGGGCAAGCCCCTATAGTTAATTACATCTTAAATGACGTGAATCATTTAAGAAAACTCTCGATAATGATCAGGGATTTTTCTCTAAAGAATTTCAAAGTTTAAGGTTTTCAAATAAATTGGATTTTGGAAATTTCAATAGGGAATAGCTCAAATTTGGAACAGTTTATTTTAGGAGTCCAAAGGAAGAGAAGTAAAGGATGTCACGGACCTGAAGTGAACTTCGGTGACTTCCCAACTATCCTATGGCTTGGCTTCAATTTAGAGAGAATTATTTGATGTTTCAATCATGCCAATTTTAGTTTATTAGGACTTTTATTAGTATGACATAATCATACAAATAGCCTCGAAGATGTGAGGGTTTATGTCGTACCAAAGGACTACCTCGGAGTCTTAAAACCAGTTAGGACTTAATTTGCATAATATGATTATGCAAATTCCTAACAAAAAGTTGAGGATTTATGTTGCACTAGGAAAATTACATCGAAATCCTATGGCTTGGTTATTTAGACTAAAGAATGGTTTTCTTTGAAGTAGACACAAGTTTTTGCTAATGAAGATAGCCATGCTCCCCACCGTGCTCCAAGTTCCTCGTTGTTGCAGAGGTTTAGTTTTAGAAAGAGGCAATCAAAAGATGAGAGAAGTGTTTTGCTTTGGAAAAGTCTTAAGGTTCAAATGTCTTAATGTTTTAATAAAAACAAATCTTAAAGTTGATTAAGCAGGACCGATTAAGATCTCACGGTTCCGTCATCCCAGCACCGCTATTTTCATCGCATTCACATAGTCCAAATGAATTTGCTATACTCACTTGAATGAGTTCCACTCCTTCATTTAGACCGTGGGAAATCTCGTTGGCAACAAGTGGGTTACATTATTCGAGTGATTCCCGATCATCCAACGAGACATTTTAATTTAGTTGTAGTTGTACTTTTGTTGTTCTATTTGTGATTAAATTTTGAGTTATTTTATATTTTGAATGTTGTGGCGGTGAATTTTATCTTGTTGTGAATTTTAATTTAGTTTTGTGTTTCAGTTTTGTGGCTATCCTAAAAGGTTTAGTTTTCATGTAGGGTGACATTTTTGTTTAACATGCAAGTTTTTGCAAGAAAGAAAGTACAGCGTAGGTAAATAAAATGCAATAAAATAAAAGCGTACCTGGCGGGTCTTCTCGTCATTCCAGGCTGCACTTAAAACACATGTCAGGACATTCAAATATTTACAAGAAACACCTAGGTAAAGCTAAGGGAAGGTTCTGATTGTCTACCAAAATCCTAATCCTATTGCTAGTCAATTCCTATGACGTCTAAGTTCTTGTGTTTTGTTAAGGATTATTTTCTTCACCAAAGAACAATTAAGTTCAATTGTTCTTCTAAAACCTCCCATTATATTGAGAAAGTGCTTAGAATGGGTCCTAAACATCTTTTCAATGCTTCTGGGACAATTTTGAGTCCAATTGAATTTCATTGTACAGGTGATTTGATCATTCAAGAGGTTTTGTTAAGTTTTGTTTCTTGCTCAGTAAACTTGGATATTTGATTATTCGATGAGTAAAGTGACATTTCACTTGATGCTCCATTTAAAGGTTATAAATGTGAGAGCTGTCAGGAGCAAATTAGTTTGTTAAGGTATTTAACCACTAAAATTGAATTGTTATCTCAAGACAATTTAGATTAGTCATGAAATTTCAAATTGATTTTTGAATGTTTTAAAATTGTTTAAGTTAAAAGGGTGTTTAAATTATTTAATTCCATTAAGTTTTGATGATTTGATTTGAATTAATTATAGTGCTTTAGGTTAGCTTTAATTGGTTTAATTTTCACATTTTAATTATGAATTGTCTCAAATGTCTCAAATTTGTTTATAGTTTGTTCTTAAGTGATTTCAAATTAGTTTTAAGTGTTTTATATTTATTTTAATTTGATTATTAAATCATTTAATGTTTTAAACTTTAATTTAATTAAGGATTATTTCCTTTTTAATTATTAATTTCAATCATCATCATTGTTTTTAGAATTAATTAAGAGTTGAATATTATTGAATTGATCCATTTAGGAATTTTTAGATTAAAGAATTGATACATTCTTAAGTCATATTCCTAATCTTAATAATCCAAATTTTAATTATTCTCCCAAAATTTAAGTGATTTAATTAATTAAGGTTCAATTTTCATATTTTCAAGGTGATTAATGGGTTTCTACCTCCTAATTTCCCTAAGTTTCAATCATCCAAGAGAAAATTAAGATAAAATATTTTACCCTCCCTTTGATTAGGCCTAAGGTATTAATTAGGATTAAAATCCCTTAATTACCTTTATGCCCTCTTAAGCATATTCATTTCATAACTCACTAAATTGAGCTCAAATGAACTTGAAATTTTTATGTCAACTTACTCACATGTCAATTAAGACATTAGAGGAGATAATGTGATTTTTCCATTTTTAATTTAATTTATATAATTATTTTAATAAAAATAGGGATTTTCAATGAAAATCAACAACATGATCAAGCTAAGGTTTCTATCCCTAAGAAAATTATGGGAAGATCCTACTGACTAGAGGACAACATGGACCAATTTTGGTGATTTTCTAAATTTTATTTTATTTATCATAATTATTTCAAATTTTGGAGTATTAATTAATTATAAAATAAAATTAATGTTAAAAATTGAGTTTTATATTTTTCATAAATTTCTCTGACCTCAAGGAGCGAAGAGAAACAAATTTTAAAATTTTCTGATTTTTCTTTGATTTATTAGAACTATTTTAATGGAAGGTTAAGAAAATTGATTTTTTAAATATTAAAAGTTATCCTAGGCCTTTAAAAATTAACATCTTAACTTAGAAACTTGAAAAAAATATTTTGTTAGTTCCCAAGTGATTAGGTGACCAAATGTGATGTTTTAGTGAATTTTTATATTTCTGTGATTTTTTATAATTTTTAATTATTAAATATTTATAAATGATTAAAAATCAAATTTTTATGAAAAATGCAATTTTATTTTTCTTGGCCTTCTCTGATCACAGAGAACTCCCAAATTTAATTTAGTGAAAATTTGAAATGTATTTTGGGTTTTATGAATTTTTAATTTTTAAAATAGTTATGTCACTTAATTAATTCATTTAATAGTGTAAACTAATTCCAATTGACTTGAAATTTTTATGAGGTTCTTTGTATCCTAAGTGACAGTGGAGAATTGATTTCAAGTGATTTTAATGTGTGGTTAGTTCTAATTAATTAAATTTCATTTTTAAGTATTTAGGCTAATTAAGGTTATTTTTAAAGAATTAAATCAAGCCATAATTTTTCTAGGGTCCTCTGGTCCAGAGATACTTCCTCTAATTTTTCTAGATTTTTCTAAGAAATATGAAAATTATTGGAATTAAAATACCAAAACAGACACATAAACTTAGAATAGATAACTTACAACAAATATAGCCTCTGGCCTTAGAAAACTCAGGGAATGTTCCCCAGATCAGAGGCTACAAAGGACCTATGGTCTCATGCCATGGTAAATTATATGCATGGATGGACAATTAAAATATTCAAAATAGTATTAAATTAACTAAAAATTAAATACTCAATAAAATAACTTAATTCTTTTTCCACATTAATCTCCTCTGTTCACTTAGCAAGAGTGCATTTTTAATTTATTTTTAGGATTTTTCTATGCAAAGATATGATTTTTCAAATATCAGGGCATTTAAATAATTCAAAAAAACCCTATTTATCTACTTAAACACGTCGAACCGCGTCATCCTCGTCCAAGTCGAAGCTCCACGCGGCGCGCTCCTGTTTGACGCCGCCATCTAACTCGGCAGCCAAGCAGCTCATTGTCCCGTTCCATCTCCTCGTCTGGCTTGATCTCCACTATTCATCTGATACACGCATGAATGGACGACATCCGTTCATCGTCCCCAAGTGCCCTAACCTGAGAGCCGTCCACACTCGAACCTTAAGATCGCCCTCATTTCTCAACCAAATTACATGATCTTAGGCTCTATGAACTCGTCTTAACAAGGCAAACACATCCATATAGCTATGATGCTTTGAAATTTACTTAAACAAAATAAAGGATCGAAACAAGCTCTCGGGAAGAAGGAGTTCCATACCTTGGCTCTGAGAAGTGAGGCTTCAATCAGAGGAGCTTGGCACATTCGTTGGAGTCTAGGGAAGCTAGGGATGAAGCCTCTGGTCATGGTGAAATGTCTAAGTATGATTTCCACCAAACCCGATTTCAAGCTTTCGTCTCCAGCACAGATGGGTGGCCTGGTGAGGGGGCTTCTACTGGGGAACTTCCTCTCTTGGTCTGGTGATGGTGTAGGGTTGATCAATTTGGGGTTTTCCTTACTGTGGTGAATTGTCCTGTTTTGGCCTGAGAATTGAGCTCTGAAATTGAGCTTTATCAATGGGGATGAGGGTAGAAGAACATTGGGGATTGAGTTCTCTGTGTTACGTGAAGAGCTTGGAGTGAATTGGGTAGAGTTTTTCTAAGGTTGGTTTTTGCACCTTCTATGACGTGAGGGAGGTGAGTTTAAATAGCCATGGCCATGGCTGATTTCAGGGAGGTTTGGAGGCTAGGATTTGCTGCCTAGGGGAGGAGAAGAACAACCATAATGGCCATTGGGGTTGGGACAGCTCAGCAGGAAGATTTTAAATTTTTTGAATTCAAATGAGGCTCTCGGCCTGGTGTTTTTCGGTGAGCCAGGTGGTGGTCCGGCCATGGTCCAGTCATCATCTTGACCAGTGAGGTCAGGGGTTGAGTTTGGTGCAAGCAATGGAGGTTGTCCATCTGTAATGAACTTGATTTAAGTGGAATGGGGGGAGAGTGCATTTCGGGTCCAAATGGGTCAAATGCATGGATTTGGGTTTGGTGCACCCACCAAGGGGACTTTGGGTGTTGTGGGGGTCAGGTGAGTCAGCTGGCTTAGTAGGGAGAAGTCACCATCTAAGTACATTTAAGTTTAGGAAAGATTTAGAAGAGTCATGAAAAGGCTTAATCACCCTTAAGAGAATCATTAAAGTACTTCCTCTCTTTGCCACTTTGGGTATGGTGAGGTGTAAAGTGGCTTCCATGGCCCTTATGTGTCTTGTGCATGGCTTCTTGGCTCGCATTTGGCTTGGAAGTGGCTTGTCTTAATTTCATGAAAATAGGTTTTAGAAATTTTGACTTTTTGGGGTAATTTGGCATGAGGCTTGATTTAGCTTTATTTGATGATTGATTTAGAACTTAGGGGATGATATCAATTCAAGGGATGATGAGAAAAATGTCATATGTGTTTTGGAATAGATTTTGGGCTTTTAAAATATTTTAAGGAGATGGGCTTTTAGTTTTTAAAATAAACTTTTGGATAAAAATTTGGTAAAAGGTTGTGCCAAATAAATGTTGCATTTAGTTTAGGAAAGTGTTGTGAAGGTTTTAGAAAAGATTTGGGTTGAATTGGGTTTAATTTGGGTCTTTTAGTAATAAGGTCAAAGTGGGTCAAATTGGACTAACTTGGGCTAAAGTTGAGCTAATGTTGGGTTTGATGTAAAATTAATGTTGCAAAATGTTTATGGAGGTGTGATAAAGAGTTAAAAATTTTGATTGGGTCTTAAATTTGGGATTTGGGCTTGTTTGGGTTTATGATTGGTTTAGGCCAATTTAGGGGATTTTTGTTTGAGTTATGCTTGGGTGAATTTTGGGTCCAAACATTGAGTAAATTAAGTTATAGTTTTGTTTGTAGGGATTTTAGGAAGATTCCAAACAAATTTTCGGAAAATTGGGTGACATTTGGGTTCAATTTTGAATAGATTGGGTTAGTTGGTCACTTTGGGCCTAAAGGGCCAATTTGGAATGTTTCGGTCAAAATTGGGTTAAATTGACAAAATTAGGGTAGGTGATAGTTAAAATTCTTTCATAAATTAAGTTGCCTCTAAAAGCCCCATTTACATAACTTGAAAATAAAAAATCAAGTGATATTTATCCCACTTTTGGGACAATTAAAACATTAGCTCACTGAGCATAAGGGTATGAAATGGATAAATCATTTAATAATTATGATAAATTCAAATGAACTCAAGAAAGTTCAAAAGGATTGTGAAATACCTAGGTATTTCCTAGACCTTCTTGTAAATCTTTTAGACACCTTGAAGGACAACTGAACCTATCATAATTATTAAAGGAAGACATCACTTAAATGAATAAATAGGACCCACCAAGTTATGACATAAGATTTGGTAGGCCTGTGACGATCCTATCTATAGGCTTTTACTTTCCTGTAAATTATAAATATTTACTGCAAAATGTACTAAATTTTTTGGTGGAGGAACTAGAAGACTCGCCACGTACACTTTTACAAGTTTACAACATCTTCTTTTCAGTACTTCCTTTACTGTACTTTCTTGCCTATAAGCTTGCATGTTAAAAAACAATGTCACCCTGCATGAAAAATCATAACTTTTAAGATAGCCACAAAACTAGAACCAAAAATCAAAATTCAAATCATAACATGATAAATTTCACAGTCACAACAATCAAAATATAAAACAATTCAAAATTTAATCACAAATAAAACAATAATCACAATTACAACTAAATTAAAACGTCTCTATCGGATGATCGGGAATACGTTGGAGGACGTAACCTATGGCTGCTAAGGAGATTTCCTACGGTCTGAATGAATGTATGAAACTCATTAAGTTGGGTTTAGTAAAATATTTTAGACTAAGTTAATCTGAATAAAATAGTGGTGTTAGAATGAGGGAACCATGGGATCCTAACCGGTGTCTCTATAATCAACTTAAATATTCCCCTAACAAGGAATTAAGACATCTTAATTTAAATATTTCTAAAACCTGCTACTTCTTATATATGCAACATTTGACACTTCTACAACTAAACCTGCTACGACGAGGAGAGTGGAGCATGCATAATGGGTGGCACGACCATCTTCAACAGAAAAATAATTCTACATCAACTAAACATTCCTTAGAAATAAACAACAAGCCATAAGACTTCGAGGTGGTTTTCTTAGTGTAACATAAACCCTCACTTTATCTCTTTAGGCTTTTGCATAACCATGTTGTACAATATAAGCTCAAACTCATCTTAGGTTTTGAGGTTGTCATCGAGTATAACATAAATCCTCCTATCTTTCAGGCTACTTGCAAGCTAGTTATAAAGAGCACTAGGCTACTTGCATGTTAATAAAGAGGAATCAGTACAAAAGGTTTAAGAGAGGAGGGGGGGTGAATCCCAACAGCACCCATAGCAAAATGAAACAAAAAGTCAAGCCCTTGTAATGAAAAAAAGAGCCAAAGAGGCCCCTTTCAGTAAATTAGATAATTGAGCATGAGGAGAATTATAAAAAATAATCATTTATGTGGAGGAGGCTATTTTGGCAAGCTAGTTGGCTGGTTGGTTTCCTTCTCTTCTGATGTGACTCCTCTGTACATGGATATTAAGAGTATGGTGAGTAATCTTACGACTCCAGTAAACCAGATGATGAGGAATGGGGGCTGTACCCTGAAGTATTTTAATGATCTGAGAGGGATCAGATTCAATGACTAAGTGGTTGTAGTTAATTGCCTCGGCCATCTTGATAGCCCAGAAGATTGCAGTTATCTCAGCTTCTTGAGCTAAGGAGGAACAGATGGGGGATTGGAACCAACATAGGCATTGACCAATGTGATTCCTACAGATACCACGTATTCCTGCAGCATTGTTGAGGTAGCTACCATCTGTATTAATTTTAATCCAGGGTAAAGGAGCAGGGGTCCATTTGATTAAAGTCACCTTAGACTTGGGTTTTGGAAAGGGAGAACTATGAGAGTACAGTTTCTGCATGTAGCTGCAACAATGTAAGGAGATCAACCTATTTTTGGACATAACTCCTTGATACTTTGTCTTGTTTCTTGCCATCTAGATAAACCGGAGTACAATTAAAGGGATATGTGATTTCTGTAACTCATGTCAGTCCTTCCAGCAGGACAAAATAGAGTTCCAATGAAAGAGATGCTGTCTAAGATTAAGTTTGGTGAGAGTAAGGGACCAAACCTCCTGAACCACAGGACAATTAAGAAAGAGATGTTGAATAGTTTCCTTATTGGAAAGGCAAAGCCAACATCTAGAAGCACTTTTAAGACCCTTCAGTTTAAGGATATCATCCAAAGTTAGGAAGCTATGAAATAACCTCCAACTGAAAAATGACATAGAAGGAGTGAGTTCCTTGCACCAAATACTTTTGCCCCAATCTACTTTACGCCAATACTGAGTTCTGAGTTGAATTTACATACTTAAGGATAGGTGGAAAGGGTTTTTTTTTATTTGTTTATCAGGTTTGGAAGAGTCCAAGGGGATTTCTAAAATTTTAGTGATAGTATCTTCCTGAACCACCTGCCTGTGTGCAGCAGTATCCCACAGTTCCTCATGCCAAAAATCAGAAATAGTCAAATTAGAGTCATAATCAGAGGGTAAGAGGGGGGGGGGCAGAGTCATTAAGCTAATTATCATGCCAAAAGTTAATTTTTCTAGTATTAAATTTTGCCTTCTGTTAGGCTTGTCTAAGTCTAGCAGCAGTTCTTGAGCTAATAAGATATTATCAGTGATATTTCTTCCCTTCACAAAAGCCGATTGGTTAGGACAAAAAAGTTTGTGGAGATGAGGCTGGAGTCTACTTACCAGGATTGTGCTAATATTTTTTGTTAATGTGTTGGTTAGACTTATTGGCCTGAAGTCATTCCAACTAGTTTTCTTTTTGTCCTTAGGAATCAGCACCATGGTAGTGGAGGAGAAGTAGGGGAGGAGATTGGTACCAGAGAAAAAGGCTTGAATTGCAGCAATGACATCACCTTTAATTAAATCCCAACCCCTCCTGTAGAAATAGGAAGTAAATCCATCAGGACATGTTGCTTTATTACCATCAATAGAATTTAGTGCAACTTAAATTTCTTTTTCATCAGGTATGTTTGTTAGTTGTAATTGTTGTGTGTAGGTCCTTTCTGCATCAAAGATCCCAGGATGGACAGAAGGAGGGGAGTCTGTATCAGCAGCTAACAAGGATTGGAAATGACAGATTGCACTCTTGGAAATTAGTGAAGGCTCAGTGATCCAATTGCCCTGATGGTCCCTGATTGAAATAATAGCATTTAGTTGTCTTTTGTATTTGATGATTGCAAGGAAATATTTAGAATTCCTGTCCCCATATTGATGTTTGTTGATAGCTGCTTTTGTTGCAGAAATTTTTCTTCCACATCCATGGCATGTAATAATTTGGATTGGGCTTCAATAATCTCAGAATCATTCTCCATACCATTAATTTGAGCTTGTTCTAGTGCTTCTAGAACCTATTCAGCATGTTGAATTTGTTGGAAGATATTGTCAAAAGTTTCCTTATTCCATTTCTTCAGGTGGAATATTAAATTCTTTTGCAATTTCCAAAGTCTGATTAGAGGATTCTCCCCAAGTAGAGAAGGCGTGGTCCAACCAGCTTGCACAACTGAGAGGAAATCCTTATTATCAGCCCAAACATAAGGAACCTGAAGCAAGCTTGTTTGTACAGATTTCCTAGAGAGATTCTGATGAGAAGAGGGTAGTGATCAGAATTCGTTCTAGTGAGATGATGCACTTGTTTAATGGGAAAAGTTTCCATCCAATTGCTATTAAACAGAAATCTATCTAGTCTCTCTAGAAGGTGACCTCTTTTCCAGGTGAAGGGTGTACCAAAGAACCCCAAATCAAATAAACCAGAAGTGCTGATATTGTCAGAAAATTGCATCAATGCATTCAGATTGGGGGTTCTGCCACCCATTTTCTCACTTGGATCCTTTATACTATTAAAATCTCCCCCAACTATCCAATTTTTATCAGGAGAGCCAGGAATTCTTTTTAGATCAGCCCATAACATATTTTTAGCATCAGTAGAACTTCCAGCATAAATGAAGGTGGCTAAACCATTAAATTGATCAAGAACAAAGTCAAAATGAAGAAATTGAGGGTTGTCTAACAACGATTAAAATGCAATTCTTTCTGCAGAATATCCAGATTTTATTATTGCAATTGCTATAAAACTCATAGCCATGGAATTTTTTAGCAAAAGTAGAGATATTCTTCTACACCAAAGGTTCAAGTAAAGCAATTATCAAAAATTTATGAATCCTGTTGAGTTGGAGAATTCTGCTAAGGGAACCAGGATTAGAAATTCCCCTAACATTCTGGCACAATAGATTAATCTTGGTGCAAAGCTTTCCCAGTCCTAGTTAGCCTGGGGAGGAATGGCTTTGGAGAATTTGAATTAACACCAATTATATTGCTCTGAGATAAGTTCTTTAACTCCAACATTTCTCTTTTTCTTCTCCTTTGCTTCTGGACATTCCAAGCCTCGTCAGCATTATGAGTCATCTCCTGCAGTTGTTCCAGTATATCTCCTCTAGGGGATTCAGGAGGTAGAAAAGTGTTTTGAGCTTCAGAGCTATACTCCTTTACATCAATTTCTGAGCCTACCTCCAGAGGGGCAGTGGTAAGATACCTAGCATTTTCAGAAAATAGAGGAGAGGAATCTTCTGTGAGAGTCTATGTTCCCCAAATGTTCAGGTTGGTAACCATCACACAGAATAGTCTCTTTCTCTTCCAACACTTTCATAGGCTGCTCAGTATAAAAGGAGATTATCCCTTTCATCTCCTTAATTGACTTCTGGGAAAGCCCAGTTACATCTATGTTATCAATCAAATGTGGGTCAAGGTGATCAGCAGGTTGAGGAGTGGTGCCACAAGAAATCTGATTAAAGGCACCACCATTCAAAGTGGTGCAAATAGGTGGGGAAAGGTTATCAGGATGGGTTACAGTGTTAGTAAGAGGGGGAGCAAAGGGGTTAGATGGAGTAGGAGTAGCAACAATGGGAGGGGCCACAAGGGGTGAAACAGGAAAGGTTGGGAGGGGAGTAGTGGGAGAGGGGGACTGAGGGGTAGGTATTGGTTCAGGATCAGATACCCCCAGGGGGGTTTAGAAGTTGTTTTGGGTGGTGGGTGTACTCTAAAGCACCTACTCGAAGTGTGGCCAAACATCCTACAGTGGGTGCAGTAGTTGGGTGTTTGTTCCATGATAAACTCTTGCCAAAAGGCCTGATTATCAAAGCCAATCCAAAGCCTTTTAATGGTGGGTAGTGTGACATTTCTTTCCACTTGCACTCTAGCAGCTGCAGGCCTAGCTTTGTTCTTTGTGGGTCCATCAGATCTGAGGGGGGTACCCAAAGTTTTTGCCTATATTGAAGAGTGCATTTTGATTGTAAAAATGGATAGGGAGCTTAGGGAATTTGAACCAAATTGGAACAACAGGTGGCACCTTTTTTGGGTTGAAGTCTGTGGTCCATTTCAAGATCTTCATCTCAGAACCTGCTATGGTAATGGATTGTTTGGCAAAAAGTCTTGCATAATCCTCCTCAGTATTCACTTGAATCAGTAGATGCCTTCCATCAGGCAATCCAATTTGCCACTTGCCAAGGAATTGAACAGATTCAAAGTACTTTCTCACCAATTCCATCTTAGGATGCCCTAAAGCAAATTTCTCTATATGTGTGAATTTCACCTCATCATTCGGTTGAGCTAGTTCCTGGTTAGTGAAGTAGACAGCCGGTTCACCCTCCATAGAACCAGTGGGGTGGACAAAGGGGCAGGTAGATTTGCCAGCAGCTGCATCGTGTAGGAACTGTAGAAAAATAAGAGACTCCGAAGAGGAGACAGTAGAAGAACTATTGCATACAACACCAGCATAGGTGGCTTTTATCCATTGAATATTAGTTGCAAGGTCTATGGGGTATTCCATCAGGACAAACATCCCCAATTAAAGGAACAGAAACACCTTAGTTCCAATGTAACAGTAATCCAAGATGAAAATAAAAACGGAGCCCAAGAAATTAAACACCAGCCAGCACCAATGGAACAGTAGCACAATTCAAAACTTGAGAGCCCGAGAAGGGGGAAAACAGCACTAAGCAAAGCCACCAGAGACACCAACTCACCCCCCGCCAGCCAAGACAGCCAGGCACTAGGGAAGAAACTTACCTTGCAAGAAACCAGCCGGCGCCGCCAGGTGGTCATCCCTGACCCCCAAACCCTAGCAGAACAAACCTAGTAGCCATATATATATATATATATATATATATATATATATATATATATATATATATATATATATATGAACATGATGGTGGGTGAGGAGAGAGAGGCTCTGCTAGGGTTTGCTGGATGGCGGCGGTGACACTGGCCGGTGCTGGTTGGTGTTTCTCTTCATTTTGGTTCCCTGTCTTTGCTTGGGGGCTGGTGTTACAGCCACTATACTGGTTTTTGGTTCTCCCGGGCTGTAGATTTTTTGAATTTCCTTGGGCAGTTACTGTTCCATTGGCCAAGTTCTCCCTCTTTAGTGGCACACTATTGGTGCCACTTAAGTTGTCTTTGGTTTCTCTCCTTGTGAAGTTCTTCTGTGTTCTGGAATTTTTTCTGGTTTCACTTCTGCTGCCATCTTCAGCTTTCTTAGTGGTGCTGGAGGTACATCTGGTGCCATGACTAGACATTTCCCTATTGATTTCAGCACTAATGACATTTGGGCCAAGGCCACTTATCTTTGGTGTGGTGGGAAAGGGTCAAGCCACTCACAAATCCTATGATCATTTGGTTTTCCCTCAGACCTTACATGACACTGCTGCAGGGAAGGGTACTTGTCCCTTTATTAATCCTGTAAGCAGTAAGAAAGGTTTGCCTGCTGTTTTATTCTCTAAATAGGATATGAAATCTCTAAATGAAGCTATCAAGCAATGCCTGATTGGAAAATTCCAAATGGGACATCCTAAGATGGAATATGTAAGGAAATGTTTTGAAGACCTAAAACTGGTTGGCAACTGGAAAATTGGATTGCTGGATGGGAGACACTTGCTCATTAGGCTTTCTAATGAAGAGGACTATGCCAAAATACTTGGTAAGCAATCCATCTTGATAGCTGGCACTTACATGAAGATTTTGAAGTGGACACCAGATTTTGATCCACAAAGGAGCCACCAATTATTCCTATGTGGTTCAAATTCCCTTATCTACCTATCCAGCTATATAATCAGAATGCTTTGTTTAATATCTCTCAAGCATTGGGGACTCCTCTTAAAACTGATACCCATACTTTTGATATGGCAAGACCTGCAGCAGCTAGGATCTTGGTGGAAAGAGATATAACTCTTCCTGATATAAAGAAGGAGTGGATAAGAACTGATGAGGATGATCCTTATGAGGCATTTTGGTAGGACATTGAAGTGGAATACAAACCACATTATTGCTATCATTGTAGGATGTTTGGCCATCAGTTACAACAATGTTACAGACTTCATCCCCCATCCAAAAAGAATTCTGTTGGAAATAAGGAGGCTGCTCCTACATAGGACATCCTCCTACCCCACCAGATATAGAGCTGGAAGTGCCTAATACCCCAGAGGAGACCAGCATTCAGGAACCCACAGTCATTACGCAGCGAGTTATGAATGTGGCTGCTCAGGATGATCAGGTGGACAACACTGGTCTGTCTGATCACTTTAAGGATCCATGCCTACTGGGCCAAGCTACATCAATCAATTTAGAAGACAAACAAGATTTTTCAGGGGACATATTTGAAAAGTTGGCAGAAGGTATGCAAAATGAATGGGAAATACAAAAGAATAATAAAAAGGAAAAAAAGCAAGACAGAGCTACAAGGACTCTTAGAGTCCCAAACTTCAGTTGAACCCCACAATAGTCCATCATCTAACCCACACCCCAGAACTAGGGGGAAGGGGAAACACTCCTCCTCATGATTAATTTTATGTCTTTGGAACATTAGGGGGGCTGCTCACCCTTCCTCCCTAACCAGGATTAAACATCTAGTTAAGCTTCATAAATTATGGTGTTTTACTCTTTTGGAACCTATGGTTAAAAAGAATACCAACCAAATTATCAAGGTTTTTCCTAGTTTCTCTTGCTTTGTCAATTTAAACAATAAAATCTGGGTCTTTGCTAGAAAAGAATTACAGTGGTCAATCCTTGTTGATCACCATCAGTGTATTCATGTTCAATTCTCTGTAGGGGAACAAACTGGATTTGCTACTTTTATCTATGCAAGTTGTCTGCCTGCTCTCCAACAACAACTTTGGAATGATATGGTCTGCCTTGCCCATCAGGTGAACTCTTATTGGATTGTGGGGGGAGATTTTAACTGTCTCTAATCTGTTGCTGAGAAGAGAGGGGGCTCATCCCCATCAACTTCTTCTATGGCTAGATTCAATCTTTTCATGACTGATGCTGGGTTATTTGACCTGGGTTACATAGGCCCTTATTACACTTAGAGAAGAGGGAATATCTGGGAAAGGCTGGACATAATGTTAGTGAACTCTATATGGCTCCAGATGTTCCCCTATACTTTTGTCACTCACCTTTCCATGGTCGGGTCTGACCACAGACCTTCTGCGGTCTCGATTCGAATGCTTCTGCTGAAAAATGCGGGGAAATTTCAGATTTCAAAATATGTGGACCTTGCATCCAGGTTTCATTGCCAAAGTGGAGAAGGTTTGGAAGCCAACCATGGGCAACACACCTTGGGGTCAACTCTGGTCACTTCATAAACTGATGGCTAAACACTTAAAAAACTGGAATTTGACCACATTAGGTAACATCCAGGAGAATACCCAGAAAGCTGAAGCAACTGTGACTAGTATTGAAGCTGGGTTTCTTAATGGGGTTAATTCTGAAGAGGATTTGCACCTTGCCGATGAGCATGTTGCTAGCACAAGTTAAGTATCGGGAGGCCTTCTATCAACAAAAAGCTGCTGCGCTGAGTTTATTGATGGGGACGAAACACTCATTATTATCATGCTTATATTAAGTTCGAAGAAAGTGTAACATGATTAAGTACTATCAACACTACTTGCTTGGAATTAAACTTACTTCTAGTGAGGATATAGCAAGGGATGTCGTTGATCACTTTAAACAATTATTCACCGGGTATCTCACGGCTCTATCTCGATTCAAGCTGATCTCTTTCGGGATAACCATCGATATGTGCGGGGGCTGTCTTTAGCGATATTCCTGGAGAAAATGAAATCAAGACGGCTCTTGATTCCATTGATGGGAACAAAGCGAGTTAGTCTCGATGGTTTTTACTGCTACTTTCTATAAAGCTAGTGGTACATCATTGACAAAGATGTGGTTCAAGCTGTACAAGCCTTCTTTCAAGGCATGAATCCTCCCAAGTATTTCTCGGCATCAACTATTATTCTTATCCCAAAGTACCAGAAAAGACTAACCTGGGGGACTACAGGCCCATCAGCTTAACATCTGTAATGTCCAAAATTCTTAGCAAAATTCTAGTGAACGGGCTTCGACCTCATTTAAGTACCACGATCGAAAGCGAAGTCGAGTTGCTTTTGTGAAAGGGAGATCTATTTACGACATCTGTTGGCACAAGAACTACTGATGGACTTAGATAGGAAGTGCGAGAGGAAAAAATGCTATTTACGAGGCTTGATATCGAGAAAAGCATATGATACGATCGGTTGGAAGTTCATCCTTAATACATTAACGACTAGGGGTTTTCGACTGCTTTCATTCGGCTCATAAGTAGATGGTTAAATTGCAATGCTCACACTTTGTTATGGTTAATGGGACTGGTCATGGTTTCTTTAGTGCTTCGAGGGGCATTAAGCAAGGTGACCCCTATCACCTACTATATTTATTACGGCTTTTGATTATTTATCAAGACTTTAGGATAAAGCCATTACTCGAAGCTCCTCAACTAGCTTTATCATCACAAATCCAACTTAATTATTAGTCACCCGGCATATGCGAGATGATATTATTTTATTTTCTAGGGCTACTAAAACAGTTTGTAAAAGTGATACATCAAACCCTGAATAAGTTTACAGCAGTGTCTGGATTAGATTTCACTCTACAAAAATGTCAATTTTTCACTAGCAGCAAGGTCAGTTATCAGATGAAAAGGTGGATTGTAGATTTCACAAGGTTTACTCCTGCCACTCTCCCAATTAATTATCTGGGAGTTAAGTTACTTAAGGGCTGGACCAAGCAAACACAGTTCCAGGAAGGTTATTGAGAAGATTAAAGCTCAGATTCTTTGTTGGTCCAACTCCTTTCTTTCTAATGGGGGAAGGATAACTTTGTTGAAAATCATCCTTACTGCTTTACCATTGTATGCTTTACCAATGTTTTCCATGAAGAAGAGCACTCAGCAAGTGATTGGCAGGCTTTTCAACAAATTCCTTTGGTCTGGCCAACATAAGCAGCTTCACTGGCTCCCATAGCAACAGCTATGTAAGCCCTTGCATGCTGGGGGGCTGGGTTTTAGGAGCTTTGATCAATTAGGCTTGATAAATTTGTGCAAGATGTGGATCAGGTTTAGATCTCAAGATAGCCTTTGGGCTCAATTTTTGAATGGCGAAATCTTGCGAGCGGGAGCACCCATCTGTGGTTCAACCTAAATTGGGTGACTCTAGGTTATGGAAAAAACTATTGCAAATCAAAGATAAGGCTGAGCAACTGTTCATGTGGGAGCTAGGGGATGATAACATTAACTTTTGGCTTCACCAATGGGTGTGGGGGGAGAAAAACTTGCTACTCCCCCTCTATACAGCATGTCTACTAGCTGTGTGAAGGATTACTGGTCTAAGAATCAATGGAACTGCAGGCTCCTGAACACTATCTTAACCACTGACCAAGTGCAGTAGGTTCTAAAAACTGGATTCCAACAGGGTCAGAAAGATAAATTGATCACCAAGAACAAGGCATCTCAGAAGTTGTCTTCCTTTATCTATCATAAATTCTTCTCTTGGGACTCCATTCAATGGGGCTCTGAGTTATGGAATAAGTTGCTAACCCCTTCTATATCCTTTTTCTGTTGGAGAACTAGGCACCTGCTATTACCAACTGATGATATACTCAAGCTTAAAGGATTGAAAGGGCCCTCATGCGGTCAGCCATGCTTTAAGGATGAAGAATCTTTGGCTCATTTATTTTTTCATTGTACTTTCTCTCAAATGGTGTGGAAAGAACTCATCAGTAGGCTGAATCTCAATACTCTTAATCTGAGTTGGTTACCCCTGCAAAGTTGCAGGGAGGAGTGGGATAATTTGGGTCTCCTAGTGGTACCATGCTTGGTGGCTTGGTTTATCTAGAATTGCAGAAATAAGGCTAAGTATGAGGAGAAAGCTCTCTCTCCTCTACAAGTAGCCTTACAATGTTTGACATACATTCAAAAATTGATTAATCTCCACAACTTTAGGGACATCTGTTTGGTGAAGCAGTCAAGCTTTAGACCTTTGATATTGCCAAAGCTGATTGGCTGGACACCCCCCACTTCCCCTTGGATCAAAGTTAACACTGATGGAAGCCTTTATCAGAAGGTTGCTGGAATAGGTGGTATTTTTAGAGATGGCCAGGGTCAGTGCTTGCTTTACTTCCAATCACCAGTAGTTGCTATGGATGCCTTGGAGGCTGAGCTGATTGCTATTGTTTGGGCAATCAAGATTGCTTACAGATGCAAGGTGAGGTATCTGGAAGTGGAGTCTGGTTCTTCTTCTTTGTATTCATTATATGCAACATGCTGAGCCACCCCCATGGAACTTAAGAAGATGGATGCACAAAATGCTCACAGGTAATATGGTAATCAAATATTCATATCTACCAAGGGAGGGCAATGGCCTCGCCCATTGGCTTGCCAAACAGGGTAGCTGTAATGAAGTGGTTATTGTTAATGTAAACCCCCCTCCCCCTCTTGTCATTTTGTTACATGAGGATAATTTAGGTCTTCTCCATATAAGACTATGCGTGTAACTCTCTTATTTAATATATTGCTTACCGACTAGGTAAGCTTTTTAGTAATATATATATATATATATATATATATATATATATATATATATATATATATATATATATATATATGTATGTACTTTAGCATTCTCGGAACTTACTAGAGCTAACCCTCATTTCGTTGGGGGGGGGGGGCACGTTTGTAGAAGTCATTGTAAGAAAGGAAGGAGGCATCACTCTAGGAGATAAATTAGTTTTCCCCCAGCTATTTCATGATGCCATGGAGGGTAAGGCCGAATGTGAATTCATTAAAAAATGTACAAGGAAGGCTGCGAAACTAGCTCTCATTTTTACTGAAGAGAAACTCACTAAGCTATCAGAGCCTTACAAATTTACATTAGTAGGGAAATTTCAGTTTGGACACCCCAATCTTGATATAATAAGAAAGGCAGTGGATAATTTCAAACTTGTGGGTAGTTGGAAAATTGGGGTCTTTGATAGTAGACATATCATGTTGCAGTTATCATTGGAGGAGGATTATGCTCAGATTTTTTCTAAAAAGGTCATAATGATTGATGGAAAACCTATGAAGTTGCTGAAATGGACATTGGACTTCGATCCAACTAAGGAGCCACCAATTGTTCCTGTTTGGTTTAGCCTTCCTAACCTAAAGCTTCCCTTTAATAATCACAGGATTATTTATGATATTGCTGACTCAATGGGGAGACCACTGAAGCTAAACATACCTTCTGCTAATGCTAAAAGGATTTCCAATGTAAGATTTCTGGTGGAAAGGGATATTACTCAGCCTTACATTGATGGTGTGTGGTTGGGTACTGCCAAAAATGGGTACTGGCAACCCATTGTGGTGGAATATCAGCCCTTATATTATGAGCACTGCCACCTATTTGGTCATATTATGGAGCAATGTTTCAAACTTCATCCTGAACTTAGACCTTACAACGTGGTTAATAAGGACACAAAGAAGACTAAGCAAACTTCTACACCTCAGGTCATTCCATTAAGCCCTGTCCAATTGGGTCCAAATGTTGCTCAGGATTCACCAAAGCCTGACTTGAATCTGGTTTCTAGAACTGATGGGGATGTGGCTGGAGTTACTAATAAGAATAGAGTAGGCCCTTCAGGTTTTACTACTGTTGGGCAGTATGCTGATTAGATCATTGAGATAAGGAATCCTTCTGATGAAGGTGTACAAATTCAACACAATTCATTAGAGCTCCAATCTACTGAAGTGGAAGTAATACCTTCTAGTTCAGAAGCAGGTGACACTTTTATAACTCCTACAGAACCCATTACTGGTGACTCAGCCCAGCTTGTCCTTGATGATTTAACTATAGTAGCAGAAGGAGCATGGTCTCAACAAAAAAGCAGGAGAAGGAGAAAATATATCATGGAACTACAGAATTTATCTAAGTCTAACATAATTGGTATGGACAATTCTTCAGCCACTCCCGCTAGAATAACTAGGGCTGATAAGGCCATTCATCATGATTAATCTTATTTGCTGGAATGTTAGGAGTGTTACAAGTCCTGGCACCCTTAATAGAGTCCTTCGTTTAAACAGGAGTCACAAATTGTGGATTTTTGCTTTGTTGGAACCTTTGGTGCATACTAATATCTCTAAAATTACAAAAAAATTCCTTGGCTTCCATTTTAAGTCTAATTGTAATAATAAGGTTTGAGTCTTTACTAGGAAGGAACTGAATTGCAATATTGTACTTGATAATTATCAATTTTTGCATCTTCAGTTTAGTTTGGATCAATTCAATGGATGTGCTACATTTGTTTATGCTGGCTGTACTCCTACAGATAGGTCTTCTCTTTGGGCTGAGCTGTGTAATATTGGTGCTAACAATTCTTCCAGCTGGATTGTGGGGGTTGATTTTAATTGTATTAGAGATCCTAGTGAGAAAAAAGGTGGCAGAACTCCTGATCTTCACTCCATGTTGCAATTCTCACAGAATATAACTACAGCTGGATTGTTTGATATGGGCTTCATTGGGTCTCCCTTTACCTGGCAGAGGGGTAAACTATTAGAGAGAATTGATAGAATTTTGGCTAATGATTCCTGGCTGAACATGTTTCCCATTTCTGATCATTCACCACTTTTGATTCTAATTTCCTTTTGCCCTTATAAGGGATGCTCCCCATTCAGATTTCTCAATGTTTGGAGTGATCATTCTAACTTCTTAGAGGAGGTGAAAAGAGCTTGGAGAGTTCCAGATTACCCCATATGCAATCCACTTAATAAACTTTGGAGGCTACATAAAAATGTGGCTTATCATTTAAGGAATTGGAATAAGCACAGCTTTCGGAATGTGTTTCAACAAGTAAGGGATGCTGATACTAAAGTACAGTTGTTGGAAGCTAACCAAGACCAGGGTGTGAATCAGGATCAAGATCTGATTTCTGCTCATACTCAATTATTACGAGCTTTGGATAGGGAAGAGAACTTTTTAAAACAAAAAGCTGCGGTTAACAGATATCTTTTTGGGGACAGGAACACTAAGTATATCCATTCCATGATTAAACACAGGAGGAAGATTAATGCTATTCTTAGAATCAAGGATTCTGTTGGTAATTGGGTTACAGATCAACATGTTATTTCACAAAGTGTTGTACAGTACTTTCAATCTCTGTTTGCTGCCCAACCTACATCATCAAATTCTTTGTTTGCTGATGTTTTTTCAGGAAACTATGCCTATGTAAATCAGCTTAATTTGACTTTACTCCCTGATGAAAAGGAAATCTTACATGCTTTAAAAAGTATTGATGGAAATAGGACTGCTGGTCCTGATGGCTTCACCTCAACTTTTTACCTAAAAGCTTGGGACATTGTGAGCATTGATCTCATTAAGGCTGCTCAATCTTTCTTCTCAGGAACTGATCTGCCAAAGTATTTTGCTTCATCTAGCATTGCTCTCATTCCTAAGGATACTCAAAAATCAAGCTGGGCAGATTTTAGACCTATTAGTCTCACCTATACCTTTTCTAAAATCATTAGCAAGATTATTGTGGGGAGATTGCAACCTCATCTTAATCATTTGATTAGCTCTAACTGATCCGCTTTTGTGCAGGGGAGAAACATCACCGACAATTGCTTGCTTGCTCGGGAGTTATTACTTGGATATTGATAAGGGTTGTAGGGGGCGAATATCATTTTTAAGTTGGATCTCAAAAAGCTTATGACACTATCGGTTGGCATTTTATTGATCCGGTGCTTAAAGCTCAAGGTTTCCATCCCTCCTTCTGTAATTTAATTCAGAGATGGCTCTCAAGTGCTTATTATAGTGTCCTTGTTAATGGTAGCAGCTTTGGTTTTTTTAAACCAGGTAGGGGGTTAAAGCAAGGTGATCCCCTTTCCCCAACTATTTTCATTTTGGCCTTTGACTATTTTTCCGGGATTATTAATGCTGCTCATAATCACTACCCCTACCTAAATTATAACCATGGATCCTCCCAATTATCGAGTCATCCGACCTATGCGGATGATGTAATTATTTTTCGATAATGGGAGTAAGCGAAGCTATCGGAAAAACTATCCAAATGACAGAACATTTATCCAAGGTAGCTGGTCTTGAACTCAATAGATGGAAGTGTCAGTTTTTGACTGGGAAAAGGTATAAACATCAGCAGTGGGTGAAAGAGTTCTCTGGCTTTTTGGCTACTGAACTGCCTTTAAAGTATCTAGGGGTGCAGTTGATCAAAGGCAGGAGAAAACAGTCCCAATATAATGAGGTGGTACACAAGATCACATCAACTTTAAACTGTTGGACCAATAATTTCTTGTCGAATGGAGGTAGATTAACTTTGCTAAAAAGTATTTTATCAACCTTCCCTCTTTATACCATGCAGATGGTTAGAATGAAAAAAAGTACCCAGAAGATGATTGAAACTATCTTCAATAAATTTCTTTGGGAGGGTCAGTCCAAGCAACACCATTGGACTGTGTGGAATAAATTTTGTAAACCTATAAAGGCTGGGGGGCGTGGGCATCAAGAGTTTCCAACAGATGAGCCACCTTTTTTAAACAATGGATCAAATTAAGAAGGAAAGATACTATGTGGGCTAAATTCATAAAAGATAAGTATTGCAGGAAATCACATCCAAATGCTGTTTTGTCAAAGCTGGGGGATTCAAAGCACTGGAAAAGTTTGCTGAAAGTGAGGGAAACAGCTAACCAGTTCTTCTGCTGGGAGGTTGGAGCCGGGGATGTAAATTTTTATTATGATAACTGGATTCCGGATGGTCATTTAACTTTCCTAATGAGATAAATCATCATCTTACGAGTTTGATTTCTAGGTGGAGGACCGAGTGGAATGTTAGTCTTCGAGAGAGGTGTTGGATGAGGAAAGTGTACGGCAGATCCTTGTCATCCCTATTGAACCAACTAAACCTGATAAAATTTTGTTGAAGCAATCTAACAAACAATCCTTTAACAGCATTGTTGACCTCATTTTATAATGAGTCTATACCTTTTGACCTAAAAAGTCAACTTTGGTCAAAATGGTCAAGCCAGACCCAATGACCAACCCTATTGAGCCCATAGGTCACCCTTTTGACCTAAAAAGTCAACTTTGGTCAAAATGGTCAAACCAGACCCAATGACCAACGCTGTTGACCCCATAGGTAACCTTTTTGTCCTAAAAAGTCAACGTTGGTCAAAATGGTCAAACCGGACTAATGACTAACCACTGTTGACCCCATAGGTCACCCTTTTGACCTAAAAAGTCAACTTTGGTTAAAATGACCAAACTGGACCCAATGACCAAACCTCGTTGACCCCATAGGTCAACCCTTTGACCCAATGATATGGCCCACAATGATAAAATCACAAATATTGTGATCAAATCAACCATGACAAAGTTGAAAAAGGTCACATTGGACATTTTGAAATTAAATTGATTAATTTAGAGTCGACTTGGGTCGACCTAAATCAAAATTGGTCAACACTTATCAATTTTAATCAAAATAGGTAAAAAATGAAATAAAAACAACAAAATTAATCAAATAATTAATTTCAAAATTATTTTGATTAATTAAATTAATTAATGATTTAATTTTCAGTATTTTAATTAAATGACATAATTAATTAAAATGAAAATTAAATTAAAATCATAAAATGACAAAATTAAATAAAAATGATAAAATTAATCAATTAATTAATTTGAAATTATTTTCAATTAATAAATTGATTAATGAAATAATTTCCAACAATTTTTAATAACATAATTAATTAAAATGGAAATGACACATGGCCTTCCCATAATTAATTAAAGTTAAAACTAAATTAAACCCATCATAAGACATAATTAACACATGACAAAACTTAGCTTAAATTATGGCTAACCATGGGTTAACTCCCATCATGGTGAATAAAATGAGGTTGCTCTTTCTCCTTCATTCTAAACCATGACTCACCTCTACTCAAGAATGAGGTGGCCGGCCAACACTAAGGCATATTTCCCAACTCCTAAACTAACCAATGGGAAGGGAACAAAGCTTAAACTCCACTCCTCACCATGGTTAAATGAAATCATGAGGGGAAACATATGTGTCACCATTTGCCAAAGCTAATGGGTGACTTGTAAGCTCATGAGGAAGAGAAATTACAGCTCATTTCAAAGAGCTAAACCACCTCATGCATGATCCAATTGAAAGGAGCCAAAACAATGAGCTCAAGATGGAGAACTTTGGAGAGACAACCATAGTTATCCCCTCAGCCGAAATTTTATCTTCATTTCATTAATATGGAAGATAACAACTCCCATAGTACAGCCTAAGCCAAGCCATGGCCTCCCCATGGCTATAAATAAGGCCATACCCGAGCCTTACTAAGAATAAGAAAAAAATTTAGTGAGTCCTATAGGCAGCTCAAATCTTCTGGCTCCCAACACAAAAACTCTTCCCAAGAGTCTTAACAATCCATTTTGATCAAACCCTAGCCATAGATTGAGCCCAATCGAGCCAATTTGATCAAAATTCAAAAACAACCAAACCGACCACCTTCTTAAAATTCTCCTCTTAGGCCGACTTTTGAACCAAATTGGTGCAGCAACAATCTTGCTCTGGAGTCTTAGAAGACAATTACAAGGTCTGATCAAGCTTGATTTACTTGTGGTAAAGGTATGAAATTATTTTTCTTAAAAAAATTCATATTTTTGAAATATCATGTGTTATACTAGCCCAGAAATGTTGCATCACCATATGGATATATTCTACATGTTTAGATGATTCCATAAGTTGAAAAATCACTCAATTTCATCAGGAAATGAGTGAGATATTAACATTTGAAGTTTAACGGTTATGAATTTTTTTGGAATTAAAATGGATTTATCACCGCCGTCCATTCCTGTGTTTTGGAACGGACGGCACCGATCAGACCGCGCGGTGCCCGCTGTTCGGCCTCCCGCAGCGGATTTTCCCGCTCTTCAACAGATCCGAGGACACGCGTCGGCGTGGGATCACTTTGGCAGCGGGAAATTGGTTAAAAATCTATTTTAACCTTAAAACAATCGAAAATTCATAACTTTTTAAATATAAATCACAAAAATAAAACAAAAATACCTATGGAAAGAGCAAAATGAGAAGAAAATTATGAAATAAAAAATCATAATTTTATTCCCATTATTAAATTTTCAAATTATTAAATACTCTCTAGAGTATTTTAATTATTAAAAATTATTTATAAATCAAAAAAATATGAAACTTTGAGGCATTTATCTTTATGCTCTTAGGAATGTTTCATGATTTTTCCAAGGACAGAAAACATGTCTAGGACAGTTTTTTCTAATTTTCAAATCATTTTGTAATTATTTCAAATAAATAATTATAAAAAAATGAAAATTAAGAAAAATAAAATAAAAATTGTTGGAAATGTTAGGGCAACAGAGAAAAACCCTAAGAAAATCATTTCTATGTCATAAAAATAATTTTGAATAACGTGTTAAAATTTAGGACTAAAATTCTTTATTAATTAAATAATTTTAATCCTAAAAATCACCTTTTCATAAACTTAGCTTATTTCCATCAAAAATCTAAGTTTGAAATGAATCTAGTCTATGTTAGGCAAATGTCAAATAATTAATTAAGACTAAAATGACAAAATTAGACTTAATTAGGTTTAAAACATCATTTAAACCTATTAAACCTTAAGCTTAATCAATTAAGTCTAAAATGACAAAATTAGACTTAATTTGGTTTAAAACATCATTTAAACCTATTAAACCTTAAGCTTAATCAATTAAGTCTAAAATGACAAAATTAGACTTAATTAGGTTTAAAAAATCATTTAAACCTATTAAACCTTAAGCTTAATCAATTAAGTCTAAAATGACCAAATTAGACTTAAACAGGTTTAAAACATCATTTAAACCTATTAAACCTTAAGCATAATCAATTAAGTCTAAAATGACAAAATTATACTTAATTAGATTTAAAACATCATTTAAATCTATTAAACTTTAAGCTTAATCAATTAATCTAAAATGACAAAATTAGACTTAATTAGGTTTAAAACATCATTTAAACCTATTAAACCTTAAGATTAATCAATTAAGTCTAAAATGACAAAATTAGACTTAATTAGGTTTAAAACAACATTTAAACGTATTAAATCTTAAGCATAATCAATTAAGTCTAAAATGACAAAATTAGACTTAATTAGATTTAAAACATCATTTAAACCTATTTAATTAACTCTAAAATGACAAACTTACACTTAATTAGGTTTAAAACGTCATTTAAACCTATTTAACTAAATTTAAACTTTAAGCTTAATCAATTAAGTCTAAAATGACAAGATTAGACTTAATTAGACTTAAAACATCATTTAAACCTATTTAATCAAGTCTAAAATGACAAACTTAGACTTAATTAGGTTCAAAATGTCATTTAAACCTATTTAACTAAATTTAGACCTTAAGCATAATTAATTAAATCTAAAATGACAAACTTAAACTTAATTAGGTTTAAAACATCTTTTAAACTTATTTAATTAAAGTTAAACCTTTATTACATTATATTTAATCAAACATAAAACCCTAATTAGGTCTAACCCATTAGACCTAATTAAACTATTAAGTCTTAACTAAATTAGACTTAATCAAACCTAAACCCTAATTATGTCTAACCCATTAGACCTAATTAAATCAATTAAAGCTTACCTAAATTAGGTTTAATTAACCTTAAACAATTAGACATAACCCATATTAAGTATAATTAAATCAATTAAACCTTACCTAAATTAGGTTTAATTAACCTTAAACAAATTAGACTTAACCCATATTAAGTCTAATTAATCAATTAAACCTTACCTAAATTAGATTTAATTAACCTTAAACAATTAGACTTAACCCATATTAAGTCTAATTAATCAATTAACCTTAAACAATTAGATTTAACCCATATTAAGTCTAATTAAATCAATTAAACCTTACCTAAATTAGGTTTAATTAACCTTAAACAATTAGACTTAACCCATAATAAGTCTAATTAAATCAATTAAACCTTACCTAAATTAGGTTTAATTAACCTTAAACAAATTAGACTTAACCCATATTAAGTCTAATTAAATCAATTAAACCTTACCTAAATTAGGTTTAATTAACCTTAAACAATTAGACTTAACCCATAATAAGTCTAATTAAATCAATTAAACCTTACCTAAATTAGGTTTAATTAACCTTAAACAATTAGACTTAACCCATATTAAGTCTAATTAATCAATTAACCTTAAACAATTAAGATTTAACACATATTAAGTCTAACTAAATCAATTAAACCTCACCTAAATTAGTTTTAATTAACCTTAAACAATTAGACTTAACCCATAATAAGTCTAATTAAATCAATTAAACCTTATCTAAATTAGGTTTAATTAACCTTAAACAAATTAGACATAACCCATATTAAGTCTAATTAAATTAATTAAACCTTACCTAAATTAGGTTTAATTAACCTTAAACAATTAGACTTAACCCATAATAAGTCTAATTAAATCAATTAAAACTTACCTAAATTAGGTTTAATTAACCTTAAACAAATTAGACTTAACCCATATTAAGTCTAATTAATCAATTAAACCTTACCTAAATTAGGTTTAATTAACCTTAAACTATTAGACTTAACCCATAATAAGTTTAATTAAATCAATTAAACCTTACCTAAATTAGGTTTAATTAACCTTAAACAAATTAGACTTAACCCATATTAAGTATAATTAATCAATTTAAACTTACCTAAATTAGGTTTAATTAACCTTAAACAATTAGACTAAACCCATATTAAGTTTAATTAATCAATTAAACCTTGCCTAAATTAGGTTTAATTAACCTTAAACAAGTCTAATTAAGTCATTAAACCTTACCTAAATTTGGTTTAATTAACCTTAAACAATCAAACTTAACCCATATTAAATCTAATATAACCTGAATACAACCTAACTTGAACTCAAGTTAACCTAAACCTTAGGTTCAAATTACATTGTATCTAACATAACCTAAACCTAACTTAAGTCTAACCTACATTAGACTTAAGTCAAACCAAACTTAGGTTCAACCCGACATGAACCTAAGTCAAACCTAAACCTAACTTATGTCTGACCTACATTAGACTTAAGTCAAACCAAACTTAGGTTCAACCTAACATGAATCTAAGTCAAACCTAAACCTGAACTTAAGTCTAACCCATATCAGACTTAAGTCAAAATCAAACTTAGGATCAACTCGACATGAACCTAAGTCTAACCCAAACTTAATCTTAACTCAAGACTCAACCCATATTGAACTCAAACCAACTTTAAGTATAGGTTCAACTGAACTTGAACTTCACTTAAGTCAAACCTTAACTTAAAACCAAATCATATTGAACTATTAACTTAACTTAATTCAAACCTAAATTCAACATAAAATATTAATTATGTATAACATATTAGACTTAATTAAATCATCAAACCATTAATTAATTGAGATTTAAACAACAAAACTTGATTAAGTCTAATTCATTAATATCTCAATAAACTACAGCTAAATAGACTTAATTAAAACTTAAAGTCTTACCTAAAAGGGACTTAGATGGTAAATAATTCTAATGAAGTCTAATTTATTAGACTTGATTAACCTTTAAGTCCTATTTGAACAAGGCTTAAAACTTAATTAAGTCTACTCTAAACTAATCTTTTAACTTAAAGTTCAGACAGACATGAACTCAAGTTAATTAGATTCAATCAAAAATGAATTTAACTTAGGTTCAACCAGACATGAACCCAAGTTAGTTCAATCAATATTGAATCTAACTTCCAACTTTTTAAGTTAAGTTCAGATAGGCATGAACTTAAGTAGATTTAATCAATATTGAATCTAATTTAGGTTCAACCAGACATGAACCCAAGTTAGTTCAATCAATATTGAATCTAACTTCCAACCTTTTAACTCAAGTTCAGACAGATATGAACTCAAGTTAATCTAACCCAACTTTCAACTCGAATTCAAATAGACATGAATTCAAAATTTAAGTTTAAACTTAAATCGAGACATAAATTCAACATTTCAAACCAAAATCGACATAAATTTGATATTTTAAATAAAAATTCAACATAATCAACATAAATTTGATATTTCAAACAAAATTTGACTTGATCAACATTTCAAACATAAATCAACATAACCGACATAAAATTGACATTTCAAATATAAATTTGACAAATATCGATATTAAATGAAATTAATCTGATATTTTGACAAAATTAAACATTAATCAATATAATTTGACATAACCTGACATCCAGGACATGTTAAATCAAAACATCCAACAAAATTCTAAGGCAATGAACATGACATTATTTTCTGACAATATTTTCTTTGCAGGGTGAAGACAAAAAGTTTCGTTTAGATTTTCTTTGCATGTTATAGAATGTGCTAACTCTGTTTTGCAGGACGACATTCTGGACAAAAAAAAAACAAACGAAAACAAGAACTTTTAGGATAGTCACCAAAACAAAACAAAACAACGACATGGAAAACAAAAAACAAAAATTTTAAGATAACGACATGAAAAACAAAATCAAAACTTTAAAATAATAAATATGACATGACATTTAGGAGTGATAGTGGGTACATCCCTCCTTAAAAATAAAATCTTAGAAAACAAATGATTGACATTAATCAGAAGTTTTCTTGAACAATTAAAAATTATTTAAGATGTAATTAACTATAGAAGCTTGCTTGTATAGGAGATCCAAAAGAACCCACGATAGAAATCTCTCGGTTTTCCATGATTTTCTTTATATGAAAATTCTAGGATATATTATTCTAGGATATTATTCTATAAGGATTGTCATAAACATCCTTTTCTACTATTAGCCCTAAATTCCTCAAATCTTTCATGGGATTTATAGGAATAAAATTAGGCTAATATTAGATTGCGACTCTTCAATATCGACATTCCACACCAATCTCTTCCCGTTGTCACCAAGAGATTTTGTGGTGACTCCGCTGGGGATGATCTTTCTTCTCATCTTTTGTCATCAATTGTTTTCATTTCAAATTTTAAAAATAAGCTCCCAGTTTATAAATAAGTTAATAATATTCATTTTTTTTTGAAATTTCAGAAATGTTGCAATGGATTCTCCGAATTCAATCGTTTCTTATTTTCAAGAATTTGACATACCAATAGAGGAAAATCCTCCCTTTTCTCAAAATGTTTATGGATTATTTAGTGAAACGGAATTCATTTTAGATAATCCATATCTAACTGATACACAATCTTTTCAAGAATTTGACTTACAACCTTATGAAGACTTTCTGAATTTTACAGAAAATTTGCCTGAATATACACCTGAAGAACCTAATACCCTTGAAGAAATGAAGAGACAAGCTGATAGGAAAGGAAAACAAGTTTACAAGGAAGATGATGCTCTACCATCATCTATGTATGAGATTGGATCTTGTTCAAAGAATATTCATAAAACTCCTTCATTCAAAAGAAAGAAAAGGTGGAACGAAAATGATAATTTTGAAACACCTGAATTTCAACAGAATATTTTTGGAAACCCTTCCTTTTTAAAAGAAAATTGATATATTCCGATTCCTGTTGAATATACTGATAATTCCTTTCAACCTAAAAGCTCTCCTCTGTTTCGTGCTATATATTTAGTGTTTAAAAGGTTAGCACAAAAAGATAGATGTTCACTATCTAAATTATTAAACAACATGGGTTGTGTAGTCTTCAACACCATGAAAAGGAGAATTTTAGCGATGGAAAATCCTGACTATCAAGAAACTGACTATCAATTTCCAACTGATAAACATTGTGTTCAAGTGCCAGAAAAATTTCGATTGGGCCCTAGAATAAAAGATGTGGTAGTCACAAATGACAAAGCTAAATATGATGAATTGATATCGGGAGCGAGAAGATACAACTGCTAAAATGTCGGACTTGGTCCAAATGCTACAAAAAGCAAATTATCCTCACACAGGATACGATACACCACCTGAAAATTCTCGTCCTCTACTTAAAAATAATGTATGGAGACGAAAATCATCTAAAAGAAATTCAGATACCACCAACACTCCTATGAATAGTTCACAAGAAGAAACTTGCAAAAAACATTCTGCAAAATCATTTGAGGAAAGATTGAAGAAATTAAAAAACTATATTAAACAAATTTCAAGGCAAGAAAAGAAAGATACCTCTGATAGTTCCAATGAAAATGTTGTCAGTGTTAACATGGTAGAAACACAATCTACTTCCATAGCACGAGAATCAATTGAAGAGGAGGCAACCAATGAATTGCGAGCGGTGATACGACAACGTGATGAACAAATTAGTCATCTTGAACAAAAAATGGAAGAATTGGTAGCAACTCTGCAAAATCCACCAATGAACCCATCTCCAGCCATTGAAATCATCAGACACGAGGCTATTCATATCCTTAAAAATAAAGAAGAACCAATAGATATTGAGGAAAGCACTCAAAAGAAAAAGAATTCTCCTCATAATGAAATTCTAGAAAAGGATATTACAAAATTAGTAGAACAAAAAATTAAAGAAACAATGGCTCAAGTGAAAGCTGGAGCATTAACTCCAAAGGGTAGACCATAACCAGAGGAATTTGATTTTGTTCAATACCCTAAAGGCTTTCCTCCTCCTGTCTTTAAAATGTTTGATGGAACGGGTAATCCCCGACAACACCTAACACATTTTAGAGCAAGTCGCTGTAATGCTTGGAGGAAGTGATGCTCTCCTATTTCGACAATTTGTTAACGAGTCTCGCGGGAGTTGCCTTCGGCTGGTATGCGGAACTTCCCGATGGATGCATCAAAACCTTTGTTGAACTTGAAAGCCTCTTTATTCAACGTTTTGTAGGAGCACAACATCACACCACTGTTGGCGATTTGGTGGTAGAAAAATAAAACCGGGAGAAAGCTTAGTGGATTATATTTTACGCTGGAGAAATCTCAGCATGAAATGTGAACCACAACTACGAGAGCTAACACGCTTGTTGGAATATTGCTTAAAAATATCCATGGTCCTATAGCTTTTATGCTCAAAGGATTCACAATAAAGACATTTGAAAAACTACTCAGTTAAGCTGCTAATCTCCAAGAAGAAGCAAAGTAGATGAGTGTAACAGAGAAAACTGAAAAGACAAAAACTATCAAAACATTTGAAAAGAAACCTTGAAATGTTGTAGAAAAAGGTAAACAGGTGATGCGGATTCAACCAGAACAAAAGAAACAACAACGACAGAATCCTTCGACATCGCGAGACATCACCTCAATTACAACTTCAACAACCAATCCCAGTACCAACGAGAAAAGAAAACAATGGCTGAAAGAATGAATAAAGAATATTCATTTAAAATAGAAGCCGTTAGTAAAATATTTCGTAGTCTGCTTAAAATGCCCGAATTTAAGCTACCAGAAGCTAAAAGGCCAGCAGAAATTGACATGAAAGACAATCCTAATTATTGTCCTTATCACATAATGCTTGGACATAAAATTGAAGACTGTTTTGTCTTCAAAGACTGGTTGGAGCGTAATTTTAAAGACAAAAACATAATAATCCCGAAAGAATATTTGAAAGAACCTGAAAAAGGATCAGTCAATATGATTTTGATAGAGAAACTCAATCCTGGAAACAAAGACAGTACTTCTGAAGAGATCTTTGCTAAATATCAAATCACAAAATTTCCCAAGGAAAAGAAAAACAAAATCAAGAAACCGAAAAAGATCAAAGTTCTTCCACATATAGGTGCTGCAACTCCTTTTGTAACTTCTAGTTCACTTCACTCTTGTACTAGGATAGTTATATCGGGTGAAGGACGAAAAATCCTCAAACCGATAACTTTGTATGACTTCCTTTTTACTACCATGAATAATAACAATCCTAGTTTTGCTTATATTTTGTCTATTTTGGGCGATGTTTCTGAGAATAATCATTTGAATTCTAACCCTATAGACGATACTCAAATCGTATATGATCAATCTAAAGACAACCAAAATAATGAAAATTCAGATGAAAAGTTTGATAACGATAAAGATGAAAATGACATTGCTACACTTCAACTACAAGGAACTCTGATTTCCATAGAATTGGAATTCTCGGATTCAGAAACTAAAGAGTTGGATAATCAACTTGAAGAAATAATTTAAATTAATTTGAGAAGTGGAAAAATCTTACCTCCTAGGATGATTCCACAAGAAAAAGAAAAACAAATAATCACACCAGACAAGATCATTCCTCCAATACATCCTCAAACCCCTGAAAGAAATAAGGATGATCTTCATAACAAAGTGGATTATAACGTACTAGCTCATTTGAGAAAATTACTTGCGAAGTTCAGCATCTTTGACGCTCTCATACTTTCCAAAGAAATGAGAGAATCGTTAATAAAGGCCCTTTCAGATCCAGATATTTGCTTAACTCAACTTGCTAGTATTACCCAAAATGAAGCTTACCCATTAGAGGAATCAACGAAGATTACCTTCTCTGACAATGACTTGTTGCTTGGAACAACCGAACACAATCTTCCACTTGTATATTACGGTGAACATAAATGATACAATACTTTCAAGAGTTCTTATTGACCCAGTGTGCTTCAATCAACATTATGAATTTGAGAACTCTTGCATATTTGGACATTGATGCCTCTCGACTATCAAGGTATACGATGATGTTACGAGGATTCAATCAGCAAGGAGAACGAGCCCTTGGATCAATAACATTACTCTTAAAAATAGCTGACTTGGCAACGACAACAAAATTTCATATTATTGATTCAGACACCTCTTTTAATGCCTTACTTGGCAGACCATGGCATCATGAATACAAACCTTCTTCATTACACCAATGTATAAAATACCTACGAAAAGGACATGAATGTCGTATTATAGGACATCTGCAACCATTTTTAATTCATGAAATTGGTATACATGAAGATGTAGCATTTTATGCTCCTATAAATAAATCAATGTCTTCCAAAGAAACAATGGTGGATGTGGAAGAAAAGAACAAAGAAAAGAAAATAAATGAAAAGAATTTTTCTTCAATTAAGATAAGAGGAACTAATTCCTATCAAACACATACTCGAGGATGAGGACGATGGAAAGAAGATCTGATTGTCACAATGAAGAAACCACTGAAATTCAAAATCTACTTGGACTCTGAAGAAGAAACGACATCTGTGATTATGAAGAAACCTCAATTCAAAATATATTTGGAAGAAGAAGATAAAGAAAGACAATTTGAATCTATGTATGACAAAATCAATCATTATATACATTCTATGACTTTGACTCCAATCTCCACTGCTAAGATTGAGAATCTAATAGTCAAAGAAGTATATAATGATGAAAAAAAGCCAATTAAGTTTAGACTTGGCTCTACTTCCTCTTGTACTGAAAATGATGTAAAAATAGAAGATGAAAATCTTCCACAATCAATGGAAATTCCTTTTGAGTTGTATTCTCCTTGGGCACAAAATTTTAATCAAAAAAGTTTAATGCTCAAACAATGGTCTTTAAAACAAACACATTTCATTGAACAAATGTGGAATAATTATAAACGAAATTCTAACTCCAAAGAATGTATTGGATTTAGAACTCTAGGACCATTAGATGACACAGAATTTTGTTTGACCATCACTGAAGAATACGATTCTGAATCATTACCTGATCTTCCAATTGAAGATGCTCCTCCATAATTGAAAGAAGAAATTAAATCGACAATTGATGAATTAAAAGAAATAAATTTAGGAACTGATGAAAATCCAAAACCAACTTTTATTAGTTCATTCCTTAATGATGAGGAAGCAAAAGACATAACTCAACTGTTGATAGAATATAAAGACTGTTTTGCTTGGACTTACAACGAGATGCCTAGTTTGTCTCCATAAGTCGCAGTCCATAAACTTGGGATAAATCAAATAACAATCCCAGTTAAACAAGCTCTGAGGAGAATGAGTGTTGAAATAGAGCAACAGGTCATTGCAAAAGTCAAGAAATTGATAGAAGCTGACTTCATACGAGAAGAGAATTATCCGACATGGTTAGCCAATGTGGTGCCAGTTAAAAAGAAAAATGGACAGATAAGGGTCTGTATAGACTTCAAGGACTTGAACAAAGCAAGTCCAAAAGATGAATTTCCTTTACCAATTCCTAAATTAATGGCCGATATAGCATCAAAACATGCAATATTCTATTTTATGGATGGATCATCAGGATATAACCAAATAAAGATGTTTTCAGAGGATGAAGCGAATACAGCTTTCCGGACACCCATGGGGATATATTGTTATAAGGTTATGCCATTTGAACTAAAAAATGCCGGTGCAACCTATCAAAGAGCCATGACATGGATTTTTAATGAATTAATACATAATCAAGTCGAATGTTATGTCGACAATCTGGTTGTCAATAGTAAACAAAAAGATGATCATATATACGATTTGAGAATTGTCTTTGAACTACTACGACAATACAATCTTAAAATGAATCCCTTAAAGTGCGCCTTTGGTGTCACTTCTGAAAAATTTTTAGGATTGTAGTTCGGCATCGTGGGATAGAAATTGATCCTCTCAAAATTGAAGCTATCCTGAATAAGCCTCCTCCTAAAAATCTAACCCAATTGAGATCCGTTCAAGGAAAATTAGCGTATATACGATGTTTCATTTCCAATCTATCGGGTAGATGTCAACCTCTCACTGCTCTTACTAGAAAGGATACCAATTTTGTGTGGGATGAAAAATGCCAGCACGCCTTTGAAAACATTAAACAATATATGACAACCCCTCCTGTCTTAGCAGCGCCTGTATTAGGAAGACCTCTAATCCTTTACACCGCGAGCATTAGACGATTCACTTGGAGCTTTATTAGCACGAAGTAAATGACGAGGAAAAAGAAAGTGCATTATCTTATTTAAGTCGTTGTTTAGTTCCAACAGAAATACAATACCCGACAATTGAGAAGCATTGTTTAGTCTTGATCTTCGCAGTTCAAAAACTAAGGCATTATATGCTTTCTCATAAGGTAACTCTTATTTCAAAAGTTAACCCATTACAATATTTAATAACACGACCAACACTTTTTGGGAGATTAGCAAGATGGGCAATGATCTTACTCCGATTTGATATAACATTTGTACTGTTACGTGCTTGTCAAAAGACAAATCTGGCGGATTTCTTAGCAGCACATCCAATTCCAACTAGATCACCCCTCGATGACGATTTACCTGATGAACAAATATCAGAAATAAAAAATTCCAACGTGCAACGATGGGAACTCTACTTCGACGGAGCATCATCTACATGGAAAGACAAAGACAAACAGACAATTATACCAGGCAAAGCTGGAGTAGGATTGATTTTCATTACTCTAGACAAAACGATGATGCCTTTTTCCTATCATTTGACAGAACCATGCACAAATAATGAAGCCGAATATGAAGCGCTCATAACCGGTCTAGAATTAACAATATTGATGGAAATTAAAAATATCGACTTCTACGGGGATTCCCGATTGATTATTAATCAAATTCGTTGGCAAATACAAAACTTTGAAGTCACAACTTGAACGAGTATTCTCGTTACACTCGAAATTACTTCAACAAATTCCCGATGTAACATTCTTCGTAATCCGGACGAGACAATTCTCTAGCGAGATGCTCGGCAAAACTCGCAAAAGAATTTGCATGCCTAGAAGAAGACGACATACCGATCTCTATAAGAGGACGACAAGTTCTTTCTCGAATTGATATGGATAATTTACATAAAATCGGTGAAAATATGACAATGACAATAAATGACGAAAATGATGATTGGCGACAACCAATCATCCAATATTCTACAACCGGAAAATTACCCGAAAATACTTTTATTGCCTGACCAAATCAAACAAAGAGCATTATCATATGCTCCAATAAATGATATTCTTTACAAATGATCTTTTGATCAAATGTGGTTAAGATGTTTAAACCAAGTTGAAGCTCAAGAGATTGTTAAGGAAGTTCATTCAGGTTTATGTGGTTCACATCAATATGGGCCCAAAATGAAAATGAAAATAAAAAGAATGGGTTATTATTGGCCAACAATCATAGCCGATTGCCATGACATTTCAAATAAATGCCATCAATGTCAAATACATGGGGTAGTTTTACATCAACCTCCAAATGTCCTACACCCAACTATTGCATCATGGCCATTTGAATGTTCGGGTACCGACATAGTGGGCCCTATAGATCCTCCATCTTCAAAGGGTCATAAATTTATTACGGCGACCATCGACTATTTTTCAAGTGGGCGAAGCAACACCACTTAGAGAAGTTAAGGCAGAACAAGTTCTTCATTTCTTTAAAACACATATCGTTTATAGATTTGGAATTCCTCGAAGGGTCATATCAGACAACGGATTAGCCTTCAAAAACACGAAAATGAATAATTTTATCCAAAGACATGGTATTGATTGGAGGTACTCCACAATTGATTACCCTAAGGCCAATGGATTAGCCGAAGCTTTCAATAAAACATTGGTTCAAATCTTGAAAAGACGTTGAATAACAGCCCGAGACTGTGGTATGAACGATTAATAGAAGCTTTATGGGCTTATAGAATTTCATACTGAACTCCAACACAGTCTACACCATTTGCTTTGGTATATGGTTCTGAAGCCATTTTACCACTTGAAGTCCAAATTCCTTTTCTCAGAATTGCGATAGCAAACAAAATCACTGAAGAAGAAAATGCTAGACTACGACTTGAAGAACTTGAAATTTTGGAAGGCAAACGTCTACAAGCCCAAAAAATCTTGAACTGTATCAAGAAAAAATGATACGAGCTCATGACAAATTAGTTCGCCCCAGAACCTTTCGAATCGGCGAATTAGTTTTAGTTCTTCGAAGACCTATACTAGCTCATCGAAAGATAAGTGGTAAATTTGAACCAATATGGGAGGGCCCATATGTAATTGAAAAGACATATTCAGGAGGATCCTACCAACTGTTGGATTGTCAAGGAGAAAGAATCCTGCCTCCAATTAATGGATGTTTTCAAAAGAAATACTATGAAACATAAAAATAAAAATGAATAACGACTTATTTATAAACTGGGACAATAAATTCTTCTTTCCAAAATCATCTTTAATTTTTTTATGACATCTGTTTCAATTGCTGAACAAATGTTTTAAAGGCTAAAATGTCATTTTGTCTTATTATTTTCAGGAAAAATGTCTGAAGACGGAATATTTTTCTCGTCTCAAAATAATATGACCTTCGCCTTGGACCGTTAACACATGGACGAGGGAACCAGAATTCATTTCAACTTTGACCTGTTGCAGGTTGAATTCATATATCACGGATCGTTACTTTATCTGGTGAATCATAATGAAGTTAATCTGCAAACACCTTTGATAGAATTCAAACTCCGACAACCGAGAGTATGACTTCACAATCAGTGATAGCTCAGATGAGCAAGAATTCATGACTACTTCAGTACAAGGAGTATCTACATCGGGTACAAAAATTATGGCAACGGGACTTACTAGATCACGGAGACGAAATCATAATAAACGGCGAAGCGTCAAAAACAATTACAAGAAAAACAAAATATGGAGGATATTAGTCAATCGAAATCACGAACTATTAATACTCCATTTGAAGAAATAAATTCTGCATTAGAAACGACAAATCTAAATCCTACAAAGAAAAATCAAGATGGGAAAGCGATTATCACTTCACTATCAGTCACACTTGCTCAAAGTTTGAAGGTGTCAGATAAGAAAGTTGACAGAAAGAATCACTCAAGGGAAGAGGTGCGACGAATTCGCGCTATTGAATGGAGAACCTTTGAACAATATAAGCATGTGAACAAAAGGACAATAAATATTCTGGATGATCTTAAACTGTTTACCAGAATATTTGATGAGGATGAACAAGCTGCTATCATTGATCATATTACAAAAGTCCAAAATCAGGGTAGGGCTGGACACCTTCGAAGGAAAACCTATTATGAACCCAATAAATGGATTCGTGGCAAGGGCAGACAAACCATCCAATATGGGTGTTGCTACAATTATGCAAGACACAAAGAAGGAAATCTCCCCGGAGTTTTGCGACACGAACAAGTAGATCCTTTACCCACTATGATAATTCAAATTATCAGACGACTTGTCACTTGGGGGATCATACCTGCAGATTGTGTTCCCGATAGCTGCATAATCAACATGTATGATGAATGAGATTGTATCCCTCCTCATATTGACAGTCATGACTTTGAAAGACCCTTTTGCACGGTGTCTTTAATGAAATGCTGCTCTATTGTATTTGGGAGGGTGATACAGATTCTTGGGCCTGGAGAATTTAAAGGAACATGTCGTATCCTTCTGACTCGAGGATCAGTCCTTTTATTTCAAGGAAATGGAGCAGACTTTGTAAAACACTGCATACCCAGCGTCGATAGGCCACGCATATCAATCACTTTGCGACGGATGAAGCCTGACAAAAGACCGGTTGGATACCAAGCTATCCCGGAACTTGAAAGATTGAAGCCTTTAGAGTTACCGTAATCCCATAGAAATGTCTGAACACCTGAAACATGTTCGAAAAATAATGTTTTGGAGTGTATGACGTTTATAGACAGTCTGTTAACATCCAAGGCTATGTTATGATATATATAAGAACTTTTGACATGTGATATATCTGTAGTTGTTGATGTGTGATATATCAGTAACTGTTGGTATGAAAAATATTAGTAGTTTGTTGCAGCACGCTATATGATATGTACACATATATGTACCGTTAGCTTTTGCTTGCAATAATATGTACTGGTGACCTTTTTATGGAAATAAAATGAAATGTTGGAAAAATGTTCCCCATTATCTATGATATGTCGACAGGTCCTAAGAACAATAAAATACATTTTAATGATGAAATGAATAACTTGTGATAACTAAACATGAGATATATCATTCGACCTATGTATAGGTCGAAACCCCAAGCGGATATTTCCACCAAAAATATTAGTGAGTTCGCCACTCTCTCCGGTTATTGGATGTAAGTCATTTCCTAACACGGAAATCATGGCTTTCCTCTAACCAAATCCTGACATTGACATTTTGAGGAAAATAGAAAATGACATTTATTTTCTCTCTCCGGTTATTGGATGTAAGTCCTTTCCTGACACGAAAATCATGGCTTTCCTCTAACCAAATCTTGACAATGACATTTTGAGGAAAATAGAAAATGACATCTATTTTCTCTCTCCGGTTATTAGATGTAAGTCCTTTCCTGACACGGAAATCATGGCTTTCCTCTAACCAAATCTTGACATTGATATTTTGAGGAAAATAGAAAATGACATATATTTTCTCTCTCCTGTTATTGGATGTAAGTCCTTTCCTGACACGGAAATCATGGCTTTCCTCTAACCAAATCTTGACATTGACATTTTGAGGAAAATAGAAAATGACATCTATTTTCTCTCTCCGGTTATTGGATGTAAGTCCTTTTCTGACACGGAATATGGCTTTCCTCTAACCAAATCTTGACATTGACATTTTGAGAAAAATAGAAAATGACATCTATTTTCTCTCTCCGGTTATTGGATGTAAGTCCTTTCCTGACACGGAAATCATGGCTTTCCTCTAACCAATTCTTGACATTGACATTTTAAGGAAAATAGAAAATGACATCTATTTTCTCCCTCCGATTATTGGATGTATGTCCTTTCCTGACACGGAAATCATGGCTTTCCTCTAACCAAATCTTGACGTTGACATTTTGAGGAAAATAGAAAATGACATCTATTTTCTCTCCCAGTTATGGGATATAAGTCCTTTCCTGACACGGAAATCATGGCATTCCTTTAACAAAATAGCGACATTGACATTTTGTGAAATGGAATATGACATCCATTTTCTCTCCCGGTAAATTCCTTTTCAGACACGAGAAGAATATTCCTTCTAAGAACCGACGAACAAGACATCTGACATCCTCTAGGAGCAGTATGATACCCACACTTTTCCTGATTGTTATGGGACATCTCTTAGATCACTTTGGTCAACGCCAAAATGTGAAGAATACTTATATAGTATTCTACACATATTGGGGAGCCCTTTGTTGACCTCATTTTTATAATGAGTCGATACATTTTGACCTAAAAGTCGACTTTGGTCGAAATGGTCGAACCGGATCGATGATCAACCCTGTTGATCCCATAGGTCACCCTTTTGACCTAAAAAGTCAACTTTGGTCAAAATGGTCAAACCAGACCCAATGACCAATCCTGTAGACCCCATAGGTCACCCTTTTAACCTAAAAAGTCAACTTTGGTCAAAATGGTCAAATCAGACCCAATGACCAACCCTGTTGACCCCATACGTCACCCTTTTGACCTAAAAAGTCAACTTTGGTCAAAATGATCAAACCAGACCCAGTGACCAATCATGTTGACCCCATAGGTCACCCTTTTGACCTAAAAAGTCAACTTTGGTCAAAATGGTCAAACCAGACCGAATGACTAACCCTGTTGACCTCATAGGTCACCCTTTTGACCTAAAAAGTCAACTTTGGTCAAAATGGTCGAACCAGACCCAATGACCAACCATGTTGACCCCATAGGTCACCCTTTTGACCTAAGAAGTCAACTTTGGTCAAAATGGTCAAACTAGACCCAATGACCAACCTTGTTGACCCATAGGTCACCCTTTTCACCTAAAAGTCAACTTTGGTCAAAATGGTCAAACCAGACCTAATGACCAACCCTGTTGACCCCATAGGTCACCCTTTTGACCTAAAAAGTCAACTTTGGTCAAAATAGTCAAACCAGACCCAATGACCAACCCCGTTGACCCCATAGGTCACCTTTTTGACCTAGAAAGTCAACTTTGGTCAAAATGGTCAAACCAGACCCAATGACCAACTCCGTTGACCCCATAGGTCACCCTTTTGACCTAAAAAGTCAACTTTGGTCAAAATGAACAAACTGGACCCAATGACCAAACCTGTTGACCCCATAGCTCAACCCTTTGACCAAATGACTTGTTTAAATCTCCACAATGATAAAATCCCAAATATTGTAAACAAATCAACCATGACAAAGTTAAAAAAGGTCACATTGGACATCTTGAAATTAAATTGATCAATTTAGGCTGACTTGGGTCAACCTAAATCAAAATTGGTCAACACTTATCTATTTTAATCAAAATAGGTAAAAAAGGAAATAAAAACAACAAAATTAATCAAATAATTAATTTCAAAATTATTTTGATTAATTAAATTAATTAATGATTTAATTTTCAATATTTTAATTAAATGACATAATTAATTAAAATGAAAATTAAATTAAAATCATAAAATGACAAAATTAAATAAAAATGATAAAATTAATCAATTAATTAATTTGAAATTATTTTCAATTAATAAATTGATTAATGAAATAATTTCCAAAATTTTTTAATAACATAATTAATTAAAATGGAAATGACACATGTCCTTCCCATAATTAATTAAAGTTAAAACTAAATTAAACCCATCATAAGACATAACTAACACATGACAAAACTTAGCTTAAATTATGGCTAACCATGGGTTAACTCTCATCATGGTGAATAAAATGAGGTGGCTCTTTCTCCTTCATTCTAAGCCATGACTCACCTCTACTCAACAATGAGGTGGCCGGCCAACAGTAAGGCATATTTCCCACCTCCTAAACTAACCAATGGGAAGGGAACAAAGCTTAAACTCCACTCCTCACCATGGTTAAATGAAATCATGAGGGGGAAACATATGTGTCACCATTTTCCAAAGGTAATGGGTGACTTGTAAGCTCATGAGGAAGAGAAATTACAGCTCATTTCAAAGAGCTAAACCACCTCATGCATGATCCAATGGAAAGGAGCCAAAACAATGAGCTCATGATGGAGAACTTTGGAGAGACAACCATAGTTATCCCCTCGGCCGAAATTTTATCTTCAATTCATTAATAGGGAAGATAACGGCTCCCTAGTACGGCCTAAGCCAAGCCATGGCCTCCCCATGGCTACTAAATAAGGCCATACCCGAGCCTTACTAAGAAGCAAAAAAAATTTAGTGAGACCTATAGGCTGCTCGAATCTTCTAGTTCCCGACACGAAAACTCTTCCCGAGAGTCTTAGCAATCCATTTTGATCGAACCTAAGCCATAGATTGAGCCCGATCGAGCCAATTTGATCAAAATTCGAAACTGATCCAAACCAGCCACCTTCTTAAAATTCTCCTCTGAGGCTGACTTTTGAACCAAATTGGTGCAGCAATAATCTTCCTCTTGAGTCTTAGAAGACAATTACAAGGTCTGATCAAGCTTGATTTACTTGTGGCAAAGGTATGAAATTATTTTTCTTAAAATAGTTCATATTTTTGAAATATCATGTATTTTACTAGCCCACAAATGTTGCATCACCATATGGATATATTCTACATGTTTAGATGATTCCATAGGTTCAAAAGTCACTCAATTTCATCAAGAAATGAGTGAGATATTAACATTTGACGTTTAACGATTATGAATTTTTTCTGGAATTAAAATGGATTTATCACCGCCATCCGTTCCCGTGTTTTGGAATGGACGGCGCTGATCAAACCGCGTGGTGTCCGCTGATGTCCTCCAGCAGCGGATTTTCCCTCTCTTCGACAGATTTGAGGACACGCGTCGGTGAGGGATCACTTTGGCGGCGGGAAATTGGTTAAAAATCTATTTTAACCTTAAAACAATCGAAAATTCATAACTTTTTAAATATAAATCACAAAAATATAACAAAAATACCTCTGGAAAGAGTAAAAAGAGAAGAAAATTATGAAATAAAAATCATAATTTTATTCCCATTATTTAATTTTTAAATAATTAAATACTCTCTGGAGTATTTTAATTATTAAAAATTATTTATAAATAAAAAAAATGAAACTTTAAGGCATTTATCTTTATGCTCTTAGGAATATTTCATGATTTTTCCATAGACAGAAAACATGTCTAAGACACTTTTTTCTAATTTTCAAGTCATTTTGTAATTATTTCAAATAAATAATTATAAAAAAATGAAAAGTAAGAACAATAAAATAAAAATGGTTAGAAATGTTAGGGCAACAGAGAATAACCCTAAGAAAATCATTTCTATGTCATAAAAATAATTTTGAATAATATGTTAAAATTTAGGACTAAAATTCTTTATTAATTAAATAATTTTAATCATAAAAATCACCTTTTCATAAACTTAGCTTATTTCCTTCAAAAATCTAAGTTTGAAATGAATCTAGTCTATATTAGGCTAATGACAAATAATTAATTAAGTCTAAAATGACAAAATTAGACTTAATTAGGTTTAAAACATCATTTAAACCTATTAAACCTTAAGCTTAATCAATAAAGTCTAAAATGACAAAATTAGACTTAATTAGGTTTAATATTAAACCTTAAGCTTAATCAATTAAGTCTAAAATGACAAAATTAGACTTAATTAGGTTTAAAACATCATTTAAACCTATTAAACCTTAAGCTTAATCAATTAAGTCTAAAATGACAAAATTAGACTTAATTAGGTTTAAAACATCATTTAAACCTATTAAACCTTAAGCATAATCAATTAAGTCTAAAATGACAAAATTAGACTTAATTAGATTTAATACTTCATTTAAGTCTAAAATGTCAAAATTAGACTTAATTAGGTTTAAAACATCATTTAAACCTATTAAACCTTAAGCTTAATCAATTAAGTCTAAAATGACAAAATTATACTTAATTATATTTAAAACATCATTTAAACCTATTTAATTAAGTCTAAAATGACAAACTTAGACTTAATTAGGTTTAAAACGTGATTTAAACCTATTTAACTAAATTTAAACCTTAAGATTAATCAATTAAGTCTAAAATAACAAAATTAGACTTATGTAGATTTAAAATATCATTTAAACCTATTTAATCAAGTCTAAAATGACAAACATAGACTTAATTAGGTTCAAAATGTCATTTAAACCTATTTAACTAAATTTAAACCTTAAGCTTATATTATTAAGTCTAAAATGACAAAATTAATCTAAATTATGTTTAAAACATCTTTTAAACTTATTTAATTAAAGTTAAACCTTTATTACATTAAATTTAATCAAAAATAAACCCTAATTAGGTCTAACTCATTAGACCTAATTAAACTATTAAGTCATAACTAAATTAGACTTAATCAAACCTAAACCCTAATTATGTCTAACCAATTAGACCTAATTAAATAAATTAAACCTTACCTAAATTAGGTTTAATTAACCTTAAACAATTAGACTTAACCCATATTAAGTCTAATTAATCAATTAACCTTAAACAATTAGACCTAACCCATATTAAGTCTAATTAAATCAATTAAACCTTACCTAAATTAGGTTTAATTCACCTTAAACAAATTAAACTTAACCTATATTAAGTCTAATTAATTAATTAAACCTTACCTAAATTAGGTTTAATTAACCTTAAACAATTAGACTTAACCCATATTATGTCTAATTAATCAATTAACCTTAAACAATTAGACCTAACCCATATTAAGTCTAATTAAATCAATTAAACCTTACCTAAATTAGGTTTAATTCACCTTAAACAAATTAGACTTAACCTATATTAAGTCTAATTAATCAATTAAACCTTACCTAAATTAGGTTTAATTAAACTTAAACAATTAGACTTTACCCATATTAAGTCTAATTAATCAATTAACCTTAAACAATTAGATTTAACCCATATTAAGTCTAATTAAATCAATTAAACCATTCCTAAATTAGGTTTAATTAACCTTAAGCAATTAGACTTAACCCATAATAAGTCTAATTAAATCTATTAAACCTTACCTAAATTAGGTTTAATTAACCTTAAACAAATTAGACTTAACCCATATTAGGTCTAATTAAATCAATTAAACCTTACCTAAATTAGGTTTAATTAACCTTAAACAATTAGACCTAACCCATAATAGTCTAATTAAATCAATTAAACCTTACCTAAATTAGGTTTAATTAACCTTAAACAATTAGACTTAACCCATATTAAGTCTAATTAATCAATTAACCTTAAACAATCAGATTTAACCCATATTAAGTCTAGTTAAATCAATTAAACCTTACCTAAATTAGGTTTAATTAACCTTAAACAATTAGACTTAACCCATAATAAGTCTAATTAAATCAATTAAACCTTACCTAAATTAGGTTTAATTAACCTTAAACAAGTTAGACTTAACCCACATTATGTTTAATTAAATCAATTAAACCTTACCAAAATTAGGTTTAATTAACCTTAAACAATTAGACTTAACCCATAATAAGTCTAATTAAATCAATTAAACCTTACCTAAATCAGGTTTAATTAACCTTAAACAAATTAGACTTAACCCATATTATGTCTAATTATTCAATTAAACCATACCTAAATTAGGTTTAATTAACCTTAAACAATTAGACTTAACCCATAATAAGTCTAATTAAATCAATTAAACGTTACCTAAATTAGGTTTAATTAACCTTAAACAAATTAGACTTGACCCATATTAAGTCTAATTAATCAATTAAACCTTACCTAAATGAGGTTTAATTAACCTTAAACAATTAGACTTAACCCATATTAAGTTTAATTAATTAATTAAACCTTGCCTAAATTAGGTTTAATTAACCTTAAACAAGTCTAATTAAGTCATTAAACCTTACATAAATTAGGTTTAATTAACCTTAAACAATCAAACTTAACCCATATTAAATCTATTATAACTTCGAATACAACCTAACTTGAACTCGAGTTAACCTAAACCTTAGGTTCAACTTACATTGAATCTAACATAACCTAAACCTAACTTAAGTCTATCCTACATTAGACTTAAGTCAAACCAAACTTAGGTTCAACCCAACATGAACCTAAGTCAAGCCTAAACCTAACTTAAGTCCGACTCGCATTAGTCTTAAGTCAAGACCAAACTTTGGTTCAACCGACATTAATCTAAGTCAAACCTAAACCTCGAACTTAAGTCTAACCCATATCAGACTTAAGTCAAAATCAAACTTAGGATCAACTCGACATGAACCTAAGTCTAACCCAAACTTAATCTTAACTCAAGACTCAACTCATATTGAACTCAAACCAACTTTAAGTATAGGTTCAACTTAACTTAAGTCAAACCTTAACTTAAAACCAAATCATATTAAACTTTTGACTTAACTTAATTCAAACCTAAATTCAACATAAAATTTTAATTAAGTCTAACATATTAGACTTAATTAAATCATCAAACCATTAATTAATTGAGATTTAAATCAACAAACCTTGATTAAGTCTAATTCATTAATACTCAATAAACTACAGCTAAATAGACTTAATTAAAACTTAAAGTCTTACCTAAAAAGGACTTAGATGGTCAGTAATTCTACTTAAGTCTAATTTATTAGACTTGACCTTTAAGTCCTATTTAAACAAGGCTTAAAACTTAATTAAGTCTATTCTAAACTAACCTTTTAACTTAAAGTTTAGACAGACATGAACTCAAGTTAATTAGATTCAATCAACATTGAATTTAACTTAGGTTCAACCAGACATGAACCCAAGTGAGTTCAATCAATATTGAATCTAACTTCCAACTTTTTAACTTAAGTTCAGATAGACTTGAACTTAAGTAGATTTAATCAATATTGAATCTTGGTTAGGTTCAAACAGACATGAACCCAAGTTAGTTCAATCAATATTGATTCTAACTTCCAACCTTTTAACTTAAGTTTAGACAGATATGAACTCATATTAATCTAACCCACTTTCAACTCGAATTCAAACAGACATGAATTCAAAATTTAAGTTTGAACTTAAAGCAAGACATAAATTCAACATTTCAAACCAAAATTGACATAAATTTGATATTTTAAATAAAAATTAAACATAATCAACATAAATTCGATATTTAAAACAAAATTTGACTTAATCGACATTTCAAACATAAATCAACATAACCGACATAAAATTGACATTTCAAATATAAATTTGACAAATATCGATATTAAATAAAATTAATCTGATATTTCGACAAAATTAAACATTAATCATTATAATTTGACATAAACCAACATCCAGGACATGTTAAATCAAAACATCCTACAAAATTCTAAGGCAATGAACATGACATTATTTTCTGACAATCTTTTCTTTGCAGGGTGAAGACAAAAAGTTTTGTTTAGATTTTCTTTGCATGTTATAGGATGTGCTAACTCTGTTTTGCAGGAAGACATTCTGGACAAAAAAAAAAAAAAATTTTAGGATAGTCACCAAAACAAAACAAAATAACGACATGGAAAACAAAAAATAAAAATTTTAAGATAATGACATGAAAAACAAAATTAAAACTAGAAACTAATAAATAAGACACGACATTCAGGAGTGATAGTGGGTACATCTCTCCTTAAAAATAAAACTTTAGAAAACAAATGATTGTCATTAATCAGAAATTTTCTTGAACAATTAAAAATTAGTTAAGATGTAATTAACTATAGAAGCTTGCTTCTATAGGAGATCCAAAAGAACCCACAATAGAAATCTCTGGTTTTCCATGATTTTCTTTATATGAAAATTCTATAATATATTATTCTAGGATATTCTTTGATAAGGATTGTCATAAACATCTTTTTCTACTATTAGCCCTAAATTCCTCAAATCTTTCATGAGATTTATAGGAATAAAATTAGGCTAATATTAAATGTTGACTCCTCAATATCAACATTCCACACCAATCTCTTCCCGTTGTCACCAAGCATGATACATAATTCCTTCACTTCATGGTCTGACACCAATTGGGGGGAGAAGATCTGGACCAGGCTATTGTCTCCATCTATGTCCTTTTTCTGTTGGAGATTATTTCATAAGTATCTTCCATTGGATGATATCTTGAAGTTAAAAGGGCTAAGATCTGCCTCTAGATGTTGGTTATGCCAATCTCATGAAGAAACTGTCTCTCATCTTTTCCTAAATTGCTCTGTCACTAACCAAGTATGGAATGCTGTGTTACATCAACTAAATTTAACTCAACTTAAATATAACTGGATATCCTTGGAGGCTTGCTGGGAGGACTGGAAAGATGAGTAATGGTACCAAGTTCCTTTAGTCCTCTGTTGGTTTGTATGGATGGCCAGAAATCAAGCTAAGTATGAAAACAAACCTTGTCTGATTAATACTATTGTGGCTAATTGCTGTAGCTTCATAAACAAACACTCATTGCTGGAATGCTCCACCAAAAGAAAAACCTGTTTTGCTTCGAGATGGTCCCCGCCTTCCATGCCATGGATTAAAATCAATATTGATGGCAGTTTTAACCCTTCATCTGCTGGTATAGGTGCTGTGTGCAGAAACTCTCTGGGTTAGTTATTGTGGTTTTTTCATGCACCCATTGTCTCTTCATCAGCTTTGGATTCTGAGCTTCAGGCTGCTCACTGGGCACTTATTACTACTAAAGCACTCAATTATTATTATGTTTGGATAGAATCTGACTCACAACAACTCATTAATATTCTGCAGGGGTTCTCTCCTCCTCCCTGGAATTTTGTCTATTTTCTCATAACCATTCTCTCTACTTTTGGTTTTTTTACACTTAAATGGTCTCATATATTTAGAGAGGGTAACCAACCTGCTAATTGGTTGGCCAAAAACGCTGCATCCACTGGTAATACAGTTTTCTCTGTTACACCTTTTGAGCCTCTAAGGCTTTTACTATTAGGGGATTTAACTAATATTCCCTTTCTCAGATGTATGTAACCTTTTTATTGAATGAATATATATATATATATATATATATATAATGGCGGCTGGTAAGGATTCTGCTCTGCTAGGGTTTCAGCCATGACCCTGCCGGCGGCTAAGTCTCAGGTGAGTTCTCAGGTGGGTTCTCAGTCTTGCTACCTCCCCTTTTGGCCTCCTGTGAAGTGTTGTTCTGAGCCTTGGTCACTCCTCTGGCTGTTTGAGTCTTCCCGGGTTCTTCCTTATTCAAATTCTACTGTTACATTGCCTGCTTGCTGAGCTCCACTTCCTGCAGTCCCTATCTGCAAGGTTCTGTTTGTTTCTGTGGCTATTCCTGTTTCACTGCTCTGGTTTGTCTCTCCTGGATTCACCTCCTGTCTTCTGCTGACTGGGGTTTTCCTGTCTGGGCTTGCTCTTATGGCCTGTCCAATAGATTTGGAAACCAACTTAAATTGGGCTAAAGCCACTTATGCTGGAGTGGTTGGTAATGCCCCCTCTACTTCTGACCCCTCTAAACTCATTTTCCCCCAAAATCTTCATGAGGTGTCGCGAGGAAGATCTCCCGCCCTTTCATTCACCCACTTTAAGTAAAAGAAGGATGCCTGCCGTTATTTTTACCGATGAAGAACTCGTCGGCTTTGGATGATGAGGTGAAACTTACTCTGATTGGCAAATTCATGCTGGGACACCCCAAGATGGAAACTGTCAGAAACTTCTTTGCATCCCTTAACTTCAAGGGCAATTGGAAAATTGGACTTTTAGATGGGAGACATCTGCTAATCAATTTCTCTAATGAAGAGGACTATGCACTTCTGTTTGCTAAACAAGTGGTTTATATAGTTGGGGTGGAAATGAAAATCATCAAGTGGACCCCCGACTTTGATCCTAGCAAAGACCCACCTATTGTTCCTATTTGGTTCAAATTACCAAATCTTCCTATAGATATTTTAATCGAACAACACTATTCCAAATTGGTAGATCACTTGGCACACCCCTAAGACTTGATGCTGAAACTCTAAATAAGGCTAAACCTGAAGCAGCTAGAATCCAAGTTGAAAGGGACATTTCCTTGCCTGTGATCCACAAGATCTGGATTGGTTCAGCCAATGAGGGACAATGGCAAGAAGTCATTATGCAACAAAAGCCTTATTTCTGCTCCCATTGTAAAATGTTTGGACATACTAATGAGAAATGTTTTAAACTCCATCCTCCAAGCAGGAAAGTATAGAATTCTGGCAAATCCACAGCTGAAACTACCTCACATGAAGCTGCAGTTGCTCATCAGGATCTGGGGGTCTCCAGGCCTGCTGAATTTCTTCCAGTTTCTGGGGGACCAGCTGGTATTTCTCCCCCACAGGCTCCAACTCTCCTTGCTACTCCTAATACTGGTGTTGGCAATATCCTCCTTAGATCAACCTCCCCCTCCTTACCAGGTATTGACTCAGTTTCCCCTACTGCTACCAGTCCCACTGACTGGTGTAGAAAGGAGGAACTGGAAGTCAGAATGATCACACCCACTCCATCAATTGAGCGACTATCCGACCCACGGGTCCCCACTCGAGTTGAAGTCGACCAAATGAATTCGATTTGGAAGGCAAATGGCTCACACTGATTTCCAACGAAACAAAAAGGCTCTTTCGAAGTTCGAAGTCGGGTACTCCTCTCTCGTGGGGAATTGGCCGGCAACTCTTTAACTAGGGGTAGATCTAGATCTAGATCTCGCTCTTCCCTCACCCCTTTACCTAATCTATGATTAGTTTCCTAATTTGGAACATTAGGGTATTGCCAATCCCCTAACTTTCAAAAGGCTTTTGTATCTTAATAAAAAATATAAATTTTGGTGCATTTCTATTTTGGAACCCCCGGTTCACAAGTGTCCACGTAAGATTATCAACAAATTACATGGATTCTCTCACTTTGCTAATTGCAATAACAAAATTTGGGTTTTCTCGTAAAAGAGGTTTCCTGGACTGTTCTTATAGACAACGGACAATTTATCCACTCCTCTTTTCGGATTAATGGGAGACAAGGCACTCGCTACCTTTGTCTATGGTGGATGCAATAGAGCTGATAAAAAACTGTTATGGGACCAGCTCCATGAGATCAGTATTCATTTGCATTCACCTTGGTTAGTTGGAGGTGATTTCAACAGCATTGGGTCCACCTGTGAAAAGAAAGGAGGCAGACCTCCCAAGCTTTCTGAAATGACCATGTTTAATGATAATATCACTGCTGCCAATCTCTTTGACATTGGTTTTAGAGGTTCTGAGTTCACTTGGAAGAGGGGTAACATCTGGGAGAGACTTGACAGGGTCCTGGTGAATAATGATTGGCTTGCAAATTGGCTTCAAACCTATGTTACTCATCTAAATTTCTCTGGATCTGATCACAGGCCCCTTCTCATCTCCATAACTTCCCCAGCGCTCCAATACTCCCCCTCCATTCAGATACTTAAATGTTTGGTCCACCTATGAGGGGTTTCATAATGTGGTGAAGGATCATTGGCTCTGTGAGGACCAGTCTGATCCCTTTACTAAGCTAAGTATACTGCAGAAAAATTTAAGCAAAGCCCTTAGAAAATGGAGCTGGACATCTATTGGGGATTTTTCTGCTGCTGTTAAAGAAGCTGAGAGAAATTTGACTAGAGTGGAAACTACTATTGAAGCTGGACTTGAACCAGAAGATCTGTTCTATTCTGCACAGTCGAATCTCCTTCATTGCTATCTTGAAAATTTGGATCGGTACCTTAAACGAAAAGTCGCATTTAATCATTTACTTCATGGGGACAGAAATACTCAATTCTATCATGCCTGTATCAAATATAGAAGAAAATGCAACAATATTCACTCCATTTTATCCTCTGATGGAAGAAAGCTCATTGATGACAATGAGATTGGGCTGGATGCTGTATCTTACTTTGAAAAGCTCCTCAATCACAATCCCTTGTGCAGGAAACCCATTGATGGTTCTTTGTTCCAGGAGAATTACCAATATACCAGCAATCTACATCTCACTGCCATACCTTCAGCTCAGGAGATCTGGATGGCTTTAAATTCAATTGACCCATCTAAAACTGCAGGCCCAGATGGTTACACTGCTGATTTCTACAAGAAGGAGTGGAATCTGGTGGGGGTTGATGTTGTTGCTGCAGTCCAAAGCTTCTTCCAAGGTCAATCCCTGCCTAGCTATTTCTGTGCTTCCAGAATGGTACTGATTCCAAAAAGCTCTACCTTGCAAAGATGGGAACATTTTAGACCCATTAGCCTTACATTTGTGATTAGCAAAATAATCAGCAAAGTCATGGTGGGAAGACTCCAACCTCATTTGGATAACATTATCAGTTTGAATCAATCAGCCTTTGGCAAAGGCAGATTAATTACTGATAATGTTTTGCTGGCACAAGAACTCCTATTGGATTTAAACAAAGCCCATAGGGGGGCAACCTGATTTATAAACTTGATATACAAAAAGCATATGATGCCATAAATTGGGATTTTATCATAGAAGTATTGATTGCTAGAGGATTCAATCATCACTTCTGCAACTTTATCTCAAGGTGGCTCCACTCCAATGAACATTCCATATTAATTAATGGTTCTGCTAGAGGTAAGTTCAAAGCAACTAGAGGTTTACAGCAAGGAGATCCATTATCTCCCACTATCTTCATCCTTGCAGTGGATTACTTCTCCAAGATGGTTGACCATGAGTTGCTGCACAAACCTTATGCAAGGTTCCACCACAGATCCAACATCTCCATTACCCACCTGATGTATGCTGATGATATAATGCTGTTTTCAAGTGCTCACAAATCAGCTGTTAAGAAGGTTAAAATATGTTTGGATTCCTTTCAACAACAATTAGGCATGGTGTTCAATACTGATAAATGTCGAGTTGATTTTCTCAAACTTGACAACTAGTCCAATCGAAGCATCGGATCTTGAACTACACCGGCTTCAAATGTGTTTCTCCTCCTCCGAAATACCTTGGGGCTTTCCTCACCATGGGCGAACCAAACGGATACAATTTGATGATATCATAGCCAAGATTAACTCACAACTTAGCAAGTTGGACCATCTCCTTTTATCTAATGGAGGTAGGATCACTCTCCTCAAGAGCATCCTGACCACTTTCCCTTCATACTTACTCCAAATGGTCACTATGAAGAAAAGTTCACAATTACAGATGGAGAGGGCATTTAACAGGTTTCTTTGGTCTGGCCAGACTAAGCAACCACACTGGACCTCCTGGCAAACTGTTGCTAAACCAAGCTCGCCGCAGTGGCACAGGACCGAAAGGTCTCCCACACATCCGACAAGTTAACTTCGCAAACTGCGGGTACATTTCGGGGCACAAACATCTTTATGGGCAAGGTTTATGATGGGGAAATACTGCGGGTCTTCACACCCTTCCCGGGTGGAAAGAAAATTGGGAGATTCCAGAACCTGGGTCAAACTTCTTAGTGTTAGAAAGACAGCTGAGGACTTATACATCTGGAATTTGGGAAGGGGAGAAATCAACTTCTGGCTTGATAATTGGTGTCCCAAAGATTGGTTGGTTGCTAGAAGTCCTCACCTTGAACATTCTTCTAAAGTCTTTGATTTCTGGGATGGGCACAAATGGTCTCTCCCCACCTCAAAGCCATTCTTCAAGACCAGTCAGCCTCACTGATCTCCACTATCAAATTTACTAGAACAATTCTAGACTCCATCTGCAGGCCCAATCATCAACACCAGAGCATCTCTAAAGTCTTCTATAACACCCTATACCAGTGGACTCCTGTGCCTTGGCATCTTGCTGTATGGAATAAATTTTTGTCCCCCTCTATGGCCTTCCTTTGTTGGAGAACACTCCACGGATTAATTCCCACCGATGACATCCCGAAGCTAAAAGGGCTTAGAGGCCCTTCCAAGTGTGTTTTATGCTACTCTCAGGAGGAATCCAACCCCCACCTGTACTTCAACTGCCCTTTCTCCAGTTCTGTTTGGCAGCAGTTATCTGACAGCAGGCAAATTAAGAATTGTCGCTGGGAAGATTTTAGTAATATCTGGTTAGAGGGAACGACCGACAAATCCAAACCATCCATCTCATTGTCATCTGGTTTCTGTGGATGGCCAGGAACAATGCCAAGTTTAATGGTATTGTTGCCTCTTCTACCAAAGTGGCCAAAAACTGCAAAGTCTATCTACACAAAATCATTAGTCACAAAGGCTTCACCAACCTGTTAAACATTGATTTACCTACTACCTCTACTCCTGCCCCCAAGGTCTTATTGCTCTGGATGCTCTGGAAGCTGAATACATTGCAGTCCTTTATGCCTTGCAGCTTGCACAGTCTGTTCACTGGTCTAACCTCTGGATTGAAGTTGACTCCACTGCTCTTGTTCACAGACTTACATCCGGAGTGTGGCTCCTCTTGGAGGCACAACCACTCGGATCCACCGGATTCGATAGCTTTCATCCCCTCGGACTACCTTCTCTTCAATTTTTAGGGAAGGAAATAAAGTTGCCCACTGGTCGGCAAGTAAGGGTGCATCTTCTCGGCGAGTGAGGGTATCCACTACCCCCACTTATGAGTTAAACTTGATCATTGCTTGGGGACAAGCTGAGCCTCCCCATCTTAGGCCGGGAAGGAAATAACTTCGGAATGGTTGGCTTTTAGACCTTCGGCTTATCCTCCCAGGCAGGTTTTCTATCATGGTCGGATGTTGGCAACTTCTGCATCTCCTCCCCTTACTGCTTAGGGAGTGTCTTACCAGTAGGCAGTGTTGGTGACATATCTTTTTTCTTTTCTTTGGATTAGGTGGTTATTGGGCACATTTTTCTTTGGATAGGCTTACTTTACACTTAGTTTAGCTACTTTTTCTTTTGGTATGGAGTTGTACTGAGTCATGTTTGTTCCCATTTGGGATATTTTGTAACTCCACTCTTTTGAATCAACATGTAGGGAGCCTAATGTAGCTCCTTTCTTTCAATATATATATATATATATATATATATATATATATATATATATATATATATATATATATATATATATATATATATATATATATATATATATATGTACTTTTTTATAGAGATATAATAATCTTTTAATGGATAGGGGGTGGGCCACTCCCCTAATGTTCCAGCATAGGAATTTAAACATCTAGAGGTTTTGTATGAGGTGGGGAGTGAGCTGGGATGGATCTTGATCTAGATCTGGTTCTTCCCTTTCTGCTGCCAGGGGGGAACCATGAGATCTGTTATCAACTTCAGTGATTTGTGTAGAATGGGCTTATTTCTGTAATTCAGAAAGAACCTTTTTCTTTTTTCTTGCCTATTGTTCTTGCCATACGTCTTCCATTTTGTTATGGATTTTTTCCAATTGGACTTTGGAGGGGGAAATCACCAGTTCCAGGTTTTCTTCATTTTCCAAATGTTCTTGGTTCTCAGTTTCTGTAAGTTCAGCAAATGAGTGTAAAATTTCTTCATTAGATGATTTACCAGGGTTGTCATTTACAATATTATCAGGGACATCTTCGACAATGTCGGGGACATCAGCGACGAGACACCTTTGCCATTAAGATCTATACAGAACTGCCCCCCAAAGAACTCTCCTCACCTGCTACTATGGCCTGTTTTTCCACAGTCTTTGGTTTAGAGGGCTTTTTAGATGGAGGTTTTAGCCTATAGCACTTTTCCTTGGAATGTCCAAACATTCTGCAATGTTGGCAAAACACAGGTTTATTTTCTAAAATGACTTCTTGCCAAAATCCTTCTCCATCATCAGAAATAATGATCCAGATTTTGTCCAATTCAGGAAGAGACACATCTCTTTCTATCAGAACTCTAGCACCATTAGAGTTTCCCATATCAAAAGTGGAAGGGTCCACTTTTAAAGGTGTGCCTAAGGCCCTGCTGATTTGGAATATGCCGTGTGTGTGGTAGAGTTGTATGGGCAAGTTGGGGAACTTAAACCATAAAGGTTTGAGTGGGGGTTCTTTGTTTGGGTCAAAACTAGGATACCATTTCAAGAATTTCATATAAGTGTTGGCTATCTGCATTCCCTACATACCAAGCAATCTGGAATATTCCTCCTCTCTAGATAGTCTTATTAACAGGTGTCTGCCATCCACCACACCTAGTTTCCAATTGCCCACAAAACTAAGTTGTTCAAGATAGTTTCTGACCAATTCCATTTTGGGATGGCCAAACTGGAATTTTCCCACTATAGAGAATTTAATGGCTTCAGCAAGTGACTCCATTTCTTGTTAGGTGAAAATGATTGCAGGTTTGCCCTCCTTAGAACCAAGCGGTCTGATAAAAGGGCATGCAGATTTTTCTGCAGCTGCATCATGAAGAGCTTGAGGGAAAATTAGCTGATCAGCTAATCTGGTAGAGGGGAGGCCTTTACTCACAGCAGAAGCATAAGAGATAGCAGGAACATTCCGGCCGGCGATAATGACGGAAAACCAACCACCGGCTAGAAACGGATGGCAAAGGGTGCAAAATCATGCGAGAAGCCGGTGGAAGTAACCGAACGGAAAACGACGGGAAAGAGATGGAAAAGCCCCGATTCACACTTCCTAGCATAACCACGGGAAGAAAACAACCAATGTAATAGTAACCCAATTCAAAAGGTTACTGCCCGGGAAAACCAAAATTAGGAGAGACCTCCCACTAGCTCAACCAAAACCTTACCTGATAGCCAAAAGGACCCAGCACCAGACGACCACCATGAGGAGGAGAAAACCAGCCACCGCCGGAGAGCACCCATCATAGACCAAGCCCTAGCAGAGCTTCTTTCACCCCAGCCACCATGTTTTTTTTATTTATTATTTTTTTATTTTTTACATCAACTGTGGTGTATTGTTCTATTGGAACCCATGGTGTACAAAACCCAAACAAAGCTTCTAACCAGGCTCCCTGGCTGCTCCTTTCTTGCTAATTCCTCTAACAAAATCTGGATCATTTGCAGGAAGGAAATAAATTGGAAAGTGGAGATCAATCATTCTCAATTGGTTCATCTCCACTGTAATTTTAATGGTCTCACCTTTGCTACTACATTCATCTATGCTGGCTGCACCAGAACTTCTAGAAGAGAACTTTGGCAGGAGATCCATCTTATTCATTCTAAGGAAGACCTCAGCTAGATTGTTGGAGGAGATTTCAATAATACTTCTTCTGCAGACGAGAAACTGGGTGGTAGACCCCCCCCAATTGCCTAAACTAACTGAATTTAATGATAATATACAAAGAGCTGCTCTATTTGACTTGGGCTTCCAGGGGAACCCTTTCACATGGAGGAGAGGTAGAATCTGTAAGAGATTAGACAGATTCTTGGCAAATAATGCTTGACACCAGAATTTCCTTCACAATACCATAACCCACCTCAACTTTGCTGGTTCTGACCACAGACCTCTTCTTATCACCATCTCCTTCCCACCTTGTCAAACCACCTCCCCATCTTTTAGATATTTGAACTTTTGGTCCTCCCATCCTACTTTTCAATCTGTTATTACTGAACACTGGCATGGCTGCCCCCACCTTAACCCCTTTATCAGACTACAAAATCTTCAACTAAAATTAGCTGCAATTCTTTCACATTGGTGTTGGGAATCTATTAGAGACATTTTCCAGGGTGTTTCCAAAGCTAAAGGAGAGGTTAATTCTCTTGAAGCTGATGATTTTTCTGATGATGCCTTGTATGGCAAATATTTAGCTTCCCGGGAACATTTGCTCACCTAACTCGATTGGCGAGACCAATTGCTAAGACAAAAAGCTTACTATCACCAAATTTAAAGATGGAGATAGAAATACCAAATTCTTCCATGCTTGGATCAAATACAGAAGGAAATGCAACATCATCCACTCAATCATGAACGATCAGGGAACTTTGCTCAGAACTGTTTCTGAAATTGCCAATGATGCTTGTCACATATTTTCACAAACTCCTCACTTACAATCCTAGTTGCGGACCCCCGATTGATGGCGGCCTTTTCGGCAAAGAATACCAATTTACTAACTCTCTAGTATTAGCTAATAATCCTTCTTAGGAGGAAATGCGGGAGGCTCTAAGCTGCTATAGACAGTTCTAAAGCTGCTTGGACCGGATAGCTTCGGTCAGATTTTTACAAAAGGCTCAGGTTAGTTGTATAGATGAAGTGTCTACTGCTATCCAAAGCTTCTTTCAAGGCATTGACATTCCCCAATACTTTCATGCTTCCACTATTGTTACGAGACCCAAAAATAATGCCCCAAAAATTGGAACCACTATAGACCTATCAGCCTCACCACTGTCATTAGCAAAATCATCAGTAAAATCATTGTGGGAAGGCTACAACCTCATCTTGATGCTCTTATCGAGCCTAATCAATCGCTATTGTTAAGGGAAGATCTATTGCGACAATATCCTCCATGCACAAGAGCTATTGTTGGATTTGGATAGGCCTTGTAGGGAGGTAACCTCATCTATAAACTTGATATCCAAAAAGCCTATGCCTCTATTGACTGGAATTTTATTCTTCAAGTCCTACAGGCCAGAGGCTTCTCCAATGATTTATGTAATCTCATCAAGAGATGGCTTAAACATAATAACCATTCCATCCTAATTAATGGGCAATGCTGGGGAGATTTCCAAGCCACCAGAGGACTTAAACAAGGAGATCCGCTCTCTCCCACTAACTTCATCATTGTTATAGATTATCTGTCTAGACTGTTTGACACTCAAGTCAACTCCTCTCGCAATGCTAGATATCATCATAAATCAAATATAGTAATTTCTCACCTGATGTATGCTGATGATATTGTGTTATTCTCAAGAGCTTCCAAACCAGCAGTCAAGAGAGTTTATGATTGTCTCAACCTTTTTCAAGAGGTTTCTGTTCTGCATTTCAACAAATCCAAATGTGAACTACTCTTCCCCAATCATACTCCACCTGATATATCTTACTGGATCACCAATTTCACTGGTTACACCAAAGCCAGCCTCCCTATAAAATATTTAGGGGTTCTTCTCCTTAAAGGAAGAGCCGAAACAAATTCACTTTGAAGAAATTATTGGGAAACTCAACACTCAACTATCTAGTTGGACTTCTTCATTCCTATCTACTGGAGGTAGACTTTCCCTTCTTACATACTTCAGATGACTTGCATGAAGAAAAGTTCCAGAATCCAAATTGAAAGAATCTTTAACAGATTTCTGCAGTGCGGGCAAAGAAAACAAATCCCTTGGGCTAGCTGGCAAAAATTAGCAATACCAAAGGAAGCTGGTGGGCTGGGCTTCAAAAATTTTAAACATCTTCAACAAGCCAATTTTTGTATGCTCTGGAATCATTTTAGGCAGCAGAATTCTCTCTGGGCCCTTTTTATTAAATGTAAATACTGCAGAAACATCCATCCAACAGCTTACCAAATCAAACCAGGTATCTCTAGAATATGGAAGCACATGCTCCTGAATAAAGACACTGCTGATTCTCTTTGTTTATGGGAGCTGGGCAAAGGGGACATACTTTTCTAGCAGGATCACTGGTGCCCTGAGGGCACTCTTGTCCCTTAACCCAACATTGAAAAACATCAGTTTCCAGTGGCAAGTTGCTGGGAGGATATGACTTGGTCCATTCCCACTCTTCAACATCTTCTCATGGAACCCTCTGTTAATTAGGTGTCCAAAATTCCTTTCGACAGAGTCAAACCTGATAGGCTCATCTAGCATTATGGTAAGGGATATAGTATTACCAAACAAATTTACCTCACTATTCATAATTGGACCCAGACTAGTTGGGGAAAGAAAATCTAGAACAGCTACCTCACCCCTTCCATGTCCTTCTTTATTTGGAGAATTTTTCATGGGTTCATTCCAACTGATGATATCCTTAAGCTGAAAGGACTGAGAGGGCCTTCCAAATGCCTTCTCTGTGGTTCCCATTCTAAAACTATACAGACTCTATTTTTCAACTTATTCTTTCTCCCGGGATGTTTGGTCAGGTCTTATTAATTTACTCAAAGTTAATCACTTTCTGCTGGATTAGTATGATATTTATAGCTGCTGGCAATCCTGGTAACAAGCTAAAGCTGGTGACATCCCTTTCATTATTGCATGGTTCTTCTGGATGCACATAAATGGTGTAAAATATGAAGGTAAAATCAGCAAAGTGGCTTCTGTTGTTAGTCACTGTCATACTTTTATCTCAAAGCTGATATCTTTAAAGAAGTTCCCCAGCATTCTAAAAACCCCCCCACCAGAACAACCTAAGTAGTCCAGAATTATCTTAATCCACTAGAAAGCTCCCACCCCTCCTTTTTATTAAGGTTAACACTGATGGTGCATTCACTGATCATACTTCAGGCTTTGGGGGCATTTTCAGGAATCATCTGGGGAAATGCATCTTATTTTTTCAGGCTCCAATCAATGCTGCTAACCCTCTTGAGGCAGATCTTGCTGCTGTTTATTGGGCTATATACATTGCTAGTCTTCACCAGTGGACTAAATTAATTATGGAGGGGGAATCTTCTCTATTAATACAACTTTTGCATACTGATACCCCCTCACCTTGGCACCATTGTAACTGGATAAATAAAATCAAGGCCCTTTCTCTAAACATGTCTATCCAGTTTGCCTTCATTTACTGGGAGGACAATAGACCTGCAAATTGGATTGCTAAAAAAGCCAATGTTTCTCAAGAGGTGGTCGTTTCTGCCACCCCTCCCCCACCTACTTTCCATGCGGAAGCCGACCTTTATCGGGCGCCTCGATCTGAAGCTGTGGCAGTATGAAGTAATCAGATGATCATCTTGCTGGTGTCTCCTTTTCTCTTTATTTTTGGTTTAATTTTTTGTTATCATTTGGATAATTTTTGGGTTAGGTTTTAGTTATATTCTGTTACTCTTCTTTTGTTGTGGAGTTGTAATTGGTTGGGTTTGCCCTCATTGGGTGGTCTTGTAACTTCACAACTTCCTAACTTGTAGGGAGTCAAAATTGCTCCTTTGTTTATATATATATATATATATATATATATATATATATATATATATATATGTATATATATATGTACTATGTTAAATTAAATCTATCACGGAGATTTTAACGGCTGACCCCTGCTTAAACCAACACTTGGAGGAGGTGCGCCAGCTCCCAACGAAGCTTCAAAACTATCCCAATCAAGGCCTCACCTCTTCGGCTTAGGTATACATCAATGCACCCAAACCCAAGCTCGGTTTGGGCTTTTGTAGAGAAAATCTTAATTTCATGCTTGATTAACCGTGTGAATGTTTTTGACTGGACTAGATGAAGGTGTGAGAACAAACCCATGTAATCTAGTTGAGTATCAAATGAGATATTAGATTTAGAAGGTGGACGATTTACGATTTAGGTCTGTTGGGGACAAAGACACGGAGCAGTTGGATCACGTGTATATTGGATGGACGACTCACATTGCATCGGATGAGACAATGTAGGATAAAGCGCAGAGCAGCGTGGTACTGACGTCGACAGAAACATCAAATGGAAGCACGACATGTGTAGGCTCGGAGCTGTCGTAGTTCGAGATGGCAGCCGCGTCGATAAGTAGAAAAATAGGGCAATTTTAATTTAATTAAATATTAAAAATTTAAAAAATCATAACTTGAGTAGAAAATTCATAAAAATAAAAAAAATACTCATTTGCTCAGCGAACAGAGGAAAAAATTATGAACTAAAAATCAAAATATTATTTGTTGTATTTTACTTTAAATCAATTAAATAGGCTAGAGATTATTTTAATTATAAATAATTAAATAATAATCAGAAAAATGTGAAACTTTGGGGAATCATTCCCTCATGTTTAGGGATGTTCTTTGATTTTTTTAAAGCCATAAAGCATCTTTAACATAACAAACTCGAATTTTTAATGTAAAGCATTATTTTCTGCTTAAAATAATTTCAATAAATAAAATATAAATCAGAAAATTATAAAAATAGGTTTGGTAGGTTCGTTGTAGTAAGAATAACCTAGGAAAAATAAAAATTAGAATTTTAAAATTTTAAATTAAATTTTATATTTAAAAATAAACTAAAAATTGGAAAAATACAAAATGATTCAAATAATCACCAAAATGGGCCAAATTGAAGCTTACCAAATTTATGAGCTCATGTAAAATCCCAAGGCTATTGAAATGATTTTTGATATAAAATTCAATTTTCTAAGTAAATATGAATTTTTTATTAACATAATTAAACAAATTAAAAGAACAATATGAAAAATTTAAAACGAGGTTGGGGTGTTCCTTATGGATAGGGGAATCCAAAAAAAATAAAATTGGAGTTAAAATACTTACTTTATTGTTAACATATTTTTCCATTTAAAATTTATTAAAAATAAAATAAAAATGATTAAAATATAAAATAATTTTCATTAAGCTCTTTGACGTCATAGAGATTTATGAAAATTATAGAAGGAATTTTAATAATAAAGAAATGTATTTTTTTCTTTTTATTTGTTCTTTAAAATGATCATTTAGTAATTATATAAATTAAAATATAATACAAAAATTCACCAAACTTGTTCCTAATGGTTCTTTGGTCTAATTGAACCTCCAGTAGCTTTCTTAAGTATAAAAGTTATATTTTACTTAGTTATTCTAGAGATATTCAAGAAATTCTTATTTTCAACTTAAAATAATTATTAAAATTATATAAAAAAAATCAGAAAATGTTTGATTTCTCCTCTAATGTTCCAATTGACTCATGAGTAGGGTAATTATGAAATTTCAAAGTCATTTGAGTTAAATTTAGAGGATTATTAACTACGAAGTCATTAAGAGCAAAATGGTAATTATTAATCAAGCCCTAATTAAAATTCAGGATTAATTAAAAGGTATATGGGTAAGATTGATCTAATTTAACAATTTTAGATGATTGAAATACAAAGGGTAGAAGTGGTAGAAACCAATTCTTCACTGTTTACAATAAGGGTAATATTGTAATTTTTTGAATTATTATGACTTGGAAGTTAATCTGATCAGAAGATTTTGGAGTAGTGGGCTTATGTTAAAAGATAATAACTCACTAATTTGAATCCCTTAATTGGAGATCAAATAATAAAGTGCAAATCTTTAGATAAGAATTAAACTCATTTAATTCAACATTTTTAATACATAACCTTACACATGAAATCTTGAGGGCTTATTAGCGAGCTAGGATTAATCTAACTTATTTAATGAGGTTTAGAAAATGGAACATAATTAATCAAATAACCATCGAAGGAGCAAAAGTTCTTAATAATTCAAATTGCCTTTGAGGGCGTTCACCCACTAAATTTTTAAATAAAATGTCATGTTAATATCTATTTACCCTACTCATGAGATAATCAAAACATTAAGCTCCATTGAGCACAAGTCAAAACATTACATATAAACCCTACCTTAATTGTGGATGAATAATTTATGAACATCATAAGTTCAGAAGAACTCAAAATGATTTAAAGGATTTTAAAAGTTGTTTAGGGTTATGCCTTGAGCAATTTTATGATCTTTTGGATGTTTTGAAAGAAAATTGAACTTATTATGCTTTGATGAAAAAAATCATCCTTAAAATCTGTAGGGACCCACCAAGCTATGCCCCGAAACCCGTTAATTCACCCAAATCAATTGAAATGCCCTAAGCTACTTATCCAACATTTATAGCCTAATGCTCAAGAACTTCAGTCTTCTTTAAGGTATTTAAGTCCTTGTGAGCTATTGGGTACATTTGTTTTTGCCACATATTGATCTTTGGATTGGTATAAGTTTGAGGTTTAGGTGGCTAGGGCGATGACGATAATGTTAATGTGTGCTTAAATGAGGGATATGATGTGGGAATTTTAGAATGGTATGTCCTACCTTAAGAACCTTTAATAAAGGAAAGGAAAGAACTGATGATACTATTCACCGACGCTTAGTGGGATTGTTGCCTCAAATGCTCTTAGTTTGTTAGTAGTCTTAACTTGAGTAGAGTGAATAGCTTGTGAACTACACTACTTTACAAAATTAAAATAAAGCTCCCTTTACTTCTTAAAATAAATTATTCATGAAAACTTAAACAATTATTGTATGAAAAATTAAAGAATTTTGATGAAAATTTTTGAAGATACATAGTTAGTCACTTGGATTTAGGTTAGGACTACTC